>OY757188.1:105126141-105150495 GCA_963583895.1 Melanophora roralis | reverse complement strand
CAAAAACAAATGAGTTACACAATTCTTAAAATTTGTTATTAGAAACATTCAATTAAGTATCTTTGAAGGTTTTTTTTATTCGCTTTTTATACTTTCTTTGCTTATTGCATTGTGTTTTGTCAACCAACTTTTATTGTTAGCACAATTCATGAACTTATTTGCTTTAATTGAAATTCATTAAAATCTTCTGAAAATTAATTTTATTATTAAAATAAATCGTTTTTAACAAAAAGAAAAATTTCTGTGTTATTTAATTTTGTACTTTTGCCAAATGTTTAGAAATATTTGTACAGAATTTGTCATATTAAATTTTTGCAACTAAAAAAATACAAAAAGTTATCGGCAAAGATAAACAATAATATTCTTTTTAAAAATAAAAATTAAAAATTTTCAACTTAAGAAGATAAAATGGTCGTATCCATCACAATTAAATTGCTCTACTATAACCAATATTGATAAATGTAGACGGGTATGTAACCCTCATAAAGAACTAGCCACAATATTCTAAAGGAGACAAAAGTCCTATAAAGCCCCACGAGAAAAAGAAAACCCTATTGTTGCATTTATCTGATTGAAGGCAAGGAGCTTTCGGGTGTTTCCTTGAAAGCTGCTTGTATCTCTTAGCGAGGAAGCTCAGAGTAATATTTTTGTACTGAGCCTTTTCTTGTATGGCGCTTAAATAAAGGAAAGTAGAAAAAATAGATTTTTAATAAGCACTTTAAAATTTCCAAATATTTAGAGTCGTTATGGAAAAGCAATAAATGAGTAAATGGTATGGTATTGATGTTAAGTAAAATGATAAAAAAAAAATTAATAAATAACTTAAAAACTCAGAATGAGAGAGACAAATTTTGAAATGAATGATGATATATGTGTTGGTTTTAAGAGTTCGATATGGATATTGATGACTTCAAGTTTTGATGGTATGAACTCATATGAAAGCAAGTGTATGTGAGTTATGACAATTGAAAATTATCGTACTTAATGTTCAAGTTTAATTTGGTAGATCTCTACACGAAATGCGGAGGTTATTTCGTTGTCAGTGTTTCCATTTTAAAATCTTAATTACAAATCCAAACATATGCGCAAAAATCTTTACAGGAAGCAAATTTTTCAAACAAGGATTTTGTGCTATTTAACACCAAGCTTTGTTTCTCTTTAAACCAGTCGTTCTTGATGCATTACCTTTCTATTAGTGCTTAGGCCAACAAAGTAGGCATAATATGTTCTCCCTTATTGCGTTTTATTTGAAACTTAAACAACAACTTTAAGTAATTTCTATACAATTTACATAAAAATATGTACAGTTGTATGGAACAAATGATTCTGAATTAAAAACAAAAATAACAAAATTAAATTATTTAAAAAAATAAAGTAAATATAGACTTGCTTTTATGTATTTTTTACAAATGCTTTTGTATTACTGTACTTCGAATATTTTTTTATTATAATAAATTGTTATCCTTTATTGGTTATGCCAAACAGCGAGTGTTTTTATTTGTATGGATTTTAATTTCGTATAAAAAGAAGAAAATATAAGAGCATAATAAATCACATGTATAAATAAAAGAGCATAATCGATTTTCCTCAAAATTTTTATTGCTTTTTTTTTGCGTTTTCTCTGCGTTTGATTGTTTGAAAAAATGTCATATTTTTAATATATTAAATCATACAACCCTAAATATACATAAACTTGTTTACTTTTTTTATAACTTTTTTTATGACTTTATATAAAAGAGCATCCAATGCACTTAGAACTTTGCAATATATCAAAGAGTGTATCAGTGCCTAACAGTCCCAAAATCCTCTTTCTAATTGTGCTTTTACTTAAGATTTGAGTCAACCCGTAGTGGCGCTATTTTCGTTGGTGATGCTGATGTTGGTTTTTTTACCTGCAATGCTTTAGTTCATATTTAAATTATATCACGAAAAACATTATAATGTTGTACGTAATGGTGTTTGTTTGCCTCATTTTACTAGGTTTTAATAAGTAATTCAAAAGAAAAAATCTTTATGTTAAATATTTATATTGGAAGCTTCGTTGCTAGTAGCTGCTGCCTTTGCTGTTGCTTGTGTTGGTAATGGTTGGTTACTGTTGTTGGATGCAAGATTTTATGTTGGTGTTTTTACTGCTTTATCCTTGTAATGTTACATTACTTAAACCCATTTTTTATAACCATTTATGTAAAGTTCATCATAGACTTTAAATCTCATTTAACTAGCTGCAAATAAAAATAACAAAAAAAAAACAAAATAAAATGTTTGGTAAATGTTTGTGTTTATTTTCATCTTTCAATTTTTTAACAACTGTGTAAAAATAAAATAATATTCCTCAATCAGGAAAATATTGCGGCATACATTTTTACTGCAGCAATATCATAAGCTATGGTTCTTTAGCAACAAATTAAAATACACATTTTTTGGGGGGTTAAATTGGGGTTAAAAATTTTAATAATTTGTTGCTTTTAAACTTAAAAAAGCTATAAATATAAACAAAAGGTTTGCTGCATACTTTTGCAATAAGAATATATTGGTGTTTTCTTCTATAATATAATAAAATCATAAAATTGAAGACTAGTATTTACTGTTTAGGATTAACTTTTTTAAGTTAAGATGTTAATCAAGATATAAAAAGTGTAGTATAATAAGGTATTTTAGTTATATTTAAAGCATTTTTAAATAATACAAGATTTTTTTGCAAAGTTTAATCTAAATCCAAAAGTAACCACAGTGGCGTATGATTAATATTTGTATAAGAAAAGTTAATTATACGTATTTGTAATTTAATGTATTAGAAATTGTTTTGAATCCAGATTTTATTTCTTTACTTCAAATTCCTAGTACCCGGCAATTTTATTATCTTATATTTTATATATTAATTTTTTAGTTTAACTTAAGATAAAGTTAAATAAAAACACCTTTTACAAACTTAGAAATTACTTTACAAAACTTTAATAATTCCATTTAAAAAAAAAATAGCTAAAATTTGCCACAACTAAGTTGGTTTTATTTGCTTTTTAGCTGTTTGAATTTTTCTTGTTAATAAAACAAGTAAAGGGGAAATAAAAATGAATTGTCTTGACCACAATTTAAAAGCGTATTAGCTTGAAGAAGATGAATAGACGTTTTTTTGACCTATGATCATTTTTGCTGTAGAAAAGTTTAAGGGAGACAAAATAACTGTAGCAAATACATAAAGTTATTATAAAAAAACTAATTTGTATCTAAAAAAATGTAGGAAATTTTTTTTAGAAAAGACCGCAAAATTGTAAGAAAACATAGGGGCAGAAACTTAATAAAAAGTTAAACACAAATGTAATAGAGGATAGTAAACAATCGTTTTATTAAGATTTATTTGCTTGGAATATTAATAGCTTTGGTGGCAGGTATCATTTCGCCAAAAATTTTTAATAAATATTTTTTTAAATATATCCACATTTAATAGAAATAAATTAAAACTTGGAAAATTTAAATTGAAAAATTATATAAATCGTATCGTAAATTATCGTATCGTATACTTTTTTCTAGAATTAAAGTGTTGTAAAATAATACTTAAAACATCCTTTGTTAGCAAAATTTCCACTGATGAAAATTTGACTGATGCAATAGGAGTTTTTTAAACCATTTTTCCGGTATCGTAAAAATTTTTTTAATGAATAAGGAGATAAAAAATTCTCTACGAACTTATATTTTACCAACCAACAACAAAAACAGGATTTACGATAAATGAAAGAAGAAAGAAAAGTTATTGAATCAGTCTTATGCAAGTCTTTTAAATTTAGTCAAAAAGTCATAAAAACTTCAAGTTTTGTTCTGGAACGCAAATATATGTTTAGAACCAAAACAAAACTACCTTGTTGTCAACTTTATTAATGTGGTATTTAAAATGAGGTTTTAAATGAGTGGTCGTCATTAACCCTTGAGGTCACGTTTTATTTGATGCCATGCTTTACATTCAGGTTCACATTCAATTCGTTATTTATGTTTGGAATATAATTCCAAACAATATTGATTTTGGCGTAACAAAGATATATGCCTAAAACTTCTTGGGGTTAAAGACTAGATGATTTTGTCTGAAATAGATCATTTTTTGAAATATAAAGAAAAGTATTATTACTTACTGCTCGCAAAATGTTTCAAATTGAACCCCAAAAGATTTTGATGACTGTCAAAGTTGGCGTACTGAACATATTAAGAACGATTTTAAGAATTTGTGGAATATACGAAAAATTTTTAAAAACGTATTCGCTTTCAATGCATGTTTTGGATACATAGAATTTTTCTAAAAATTGCCTTAAGTCAATCTGACTTTGATCTTTTATAAGAGCAGCTATTTTCCTAGTCATCAATTTGGCTGGAATATAAATTGAGTTTGAGAAGAAAAAAAAAAGGCTCTGCGCTTCCTATTGATGTCTCTCAAGCTTTTGACAAAGTACGGTATAAATATCTGTTAACCAAGGTAAGCCTGAATTTGCAAGTGAATCTGTATAACCTTTTGGAAAAAGCTTGGATTCTAGGGCCAATTTTCTACCTGATTTCAATAGCAGACATGTCAACATACTACCAAAAATACACGACGATATTCCCTGATTATACTTTTTTTCTCGACCAATTAAAGTTCCCTAAGAGGCCTCAAAGAAACCACAGTATCATTTTGTCTTAGCGAAAAATTGGCAAAGTCATGTTACTTTCTACAAACTATTAAGATTCTAAGTTGACGCAAATCAAACTGAAAATAATCAAAATTTAGTGTTTTATGGGAAAAAACTTCTTGCTGAACATTGAACACTAAAGCAAATTGGTATAATGGGATACAATTTTGGGATAAGGGTTCTACCTCCAACAATAATCTTCTTCAACACAAAATCCTGCAAAATATTACAAAAGCTCCTTGGTGTGTTATAAACCACAACATCCCACTCATTTAGAGCAAGATCCGGTAATAGCTAAAGTTATACTCATTACAATGCAAAACAGTAGAACACATAAACAAATGGGATAATTAAGATTAAGTTTTACTACTGAACACCATTATTCCCTGAATTTCATTTTTAAATGAAGGCAAAATTTATTTTTTTTATATTTTCTTGCAATAACTTGCAGGGTGCCCAAAATTTTCCTTAAAATATTAAGAAAATTGTGGTCATTGTAAAAGAGAACAAATTTTATTCGCACATCAAATAGCTCATGGAGTCCTAAAGACCCCTAGAAAACTAGCAACAAAATAATTTTATATTTGTTTAACCAGGAAAAGAAAAACTTGTTTTTTTTTATTTACAAAGAACCAAAGCATAAATTCGAATATAATTTTTGATACATAATTATTCTGCAGTTGGCCTAATAATTTCCAACTGTTACCATGAACTGGATTATAAAAAAACATATTTTCAAGTTAACCTTGAAGCCGGGAAAATTTATTGCAAAAAAAATATTTTTTTAGGTCACCACAAGACATAAAAAAAACAATAATTTAAAAATTAAACATAACAATAGATCTTGTTTGTTTTCAATAACATGTTTTTAAACTATAAAATTAATTTTTAATATTTTTTGCACTCATCTACAAGTACAAAATTTGTAACCCGTATTATAGCATGATTTTCAAAATTACACGTTTTTATTACAAAATAAAAAGTCTGAGTAATTTGATGATTATACTACTATTTTCACATACATTCACATTCACATTCAATGACTAAGAACAAATGTTTTCAAGTATACGTTAGTAAGTTTAGAGGGGCGTGCACAATAACTTATAGGACATACATATAAATATTTTTAAACATTCTTAAATCAAAAGTAAGTTTTGCATGTAAGAGATGTTAAATTTTGTCTAGCATGACGCCAAATATTAGTGACTAGACTGAAAAAAAAAAAATAATAAAAACATGACACACATAATATTTGTAATATTATGAAATTAAAAAAAACTGGCATATTGCTTACGACAGTGGTGCGGCAGCAAGGTTACGACATAAATAAACTTTATGTTAACAAAATTCAGTTTTTATGTGCCCTATATGCCAGTTAGCTAATTCAAATAGGGTAAGGGTACATAATTTTTTCCTGTTATTAATAAAGGTAATAGTCCATAAGTTATTTTAAGCAAAATAAATATTTTAATTCACTGATGGTGTTGCTTGTGCTTTAGTCTAAGCGAAAACTTTCAAGTCATTGTTTGATTTTTAATTTTTTTAGTAAAAATTGAAATTTATTATTTGTTTTCTATTATTTAAAGTAAGACCATGTCTGGGTCAGTTTATTTTTTTAAACTAAAAAGTGCTGTGTATTTTTGCGTGTCATGATTTTGCATTAATTACAAAATTGACTAAATTAGGGCACATTTGGGCTTTCTGATGTAAAAATAAACTATAAAATATACTAAAGTGGGAAAAGTTTAAAAATAAAGGGATGAGGCTGATGCCCGGTGATTTTTGAAAGAAATTTAACCAGAAACTACCAGATTATTTAGTTTGATGCATCAATATTTTTTCGAAAATAAAAAAAATATTTTCATATTAATCTGTTTTTCTAAATTGATTACAAATTTAAAAAAAACTGATTTCTAGTTTTAATATCCAGTTGACCTTGCAATTTAGAAAATTTAAAGCATAAACTCAAAACCATTAAGCAAACTCTGTCTCTTTAAAAGCTAAAAATTATTTTTTTAAATTTTATTTCATTTAGATATGAATACTGGGGTTTGGTGTGCTTTAAAAAAATCATTTTGGGGACAATTTTTTACCAGTTGATCTTAAATGTTGTCCCAGATGTAAAAAATATAAAGAATGTATTTTAAAGGGAATACCAAATTTACAGCTGTTTTGATCTAGGCTAGTCGGACATTTAAATAGTTTGTTTATTTGTAGGTGTTAAAGAAATATTACAGATTTTCAAAACGTTCAAAACCTTTAAAAAAAAAGAAATATTTTATTCAAAATAAAATATTAAACACTATTAGAAACCCTTAAATTTTAATATTTAAAAGCGTTCTCTGAAAAGTTTGGCCACACTTGTTAAAAAATTAATAAAAAATTCAAACTTTCAGTGACCACTTTGAACAGAAATCATGCTCTTTAAACGTTTTTTATGATCAAATTAAATTAAAACGTTTGCCTGCTTGAACAATATCTTAAAACTTAAGTAAATTTGTCATAAATATTTTTAAACAAAACAGGCTTGTAAGGAAAAAATTATAAAGTTATGGCCCAAAGCTAGCTGGTTAGCAGAAAATTTTCATAGTGCCTTCTCATTGTAAGTTCCATCTTTTGACCAAAGCATTCGTCTTTAACACGTGAAAAAAACAGCCTCCTTGCATAAAGAAAGATGTTGTAAACTCATTTCGTTCATTCTTTTCATTATAACGAAATTTGCCATTAAAGTGGTGCTTCAAAGTTCTAGATAACTCTTTCTTTTCTCAATATATTTCTTTAGCCAAAAAACAGCTGGCACAAAAAGAATTACCTTACCTAAAGTGCGATTGTTAGCGGCTAAAGGAATGTTTTTTTCATATTTAAAGTAGTTATAAAGAGTTAAATTATATGGGACTGATTACTGTTTCATTAAAAATAAAAAAAGCCGGGTTTGCTTATAAGACATGGATATAATTTAAATAATAAAATAAATTTTTACCACTGTTATAAATTTTGTAAAAACTGTAGGACAAGGGCCTTTAGCTTAAACTTATTGTTCTTTTTGTACTTGAAAATGCTTTGTGTTCTAGCTATAAGGTTTTCATTTTATTAGATTTTCATGCAATTTCAGTAAACAACAAAGTAAATTTCAGACAAACTAAAGTGTTTTTTTAACAAAAACTAGTATTTATGAAATTCAATAAATATTTTTTTGTACATGTGTGTGCATTTTACTCTCTTTTTAAATTTGTTTAAAATATAGCTCAATTCAATACCTGCACGTGTACATCTGTTATTGTAAGAAGAATTTATTGTTGTAGGTGCTTTTTCAAATGTTATATTTTATCAGAAAAATAATATTTGTTCCTTTTACTCATATAAACAGAATTGGTTGCTTACTCTTTTAAATTTAATATACATATTGTATTTTCTGGAAGGTAAATGTGTTCATTTCATAAAATTTGCCATGTTGTTTGTTTGAAAAATTTTAAGGCTTTTTATTATTGATGTAGAAAGGAGCGAAACGTAAAACTGTTTTTAAGCTCAAAAGGGTTAGTTCGATAAAAAATTAAAGGGTTTAAGATAACAAACGATATTTTATTAGTATCATTTACAAATGGAATAATGCTAAAGGTATTTAAATAAAAATGTCAAATGTCAACTGCATGGTATCATATTTTTAAAATTAATAGTTATTGATTTTAAAAAATAAGGCATTTGATATTAATTCTTCAGCTAAAAAAATACTTAAGACTAGATGTAACGTCTTTGCCCAACATCCCAACAAAAACTAGTATTAATTGTAATGTGATAAAATGATAATAACCCGTATCGGCCCTACTTACTCATTAGCAGTTTAACAAAACGTGATCGTAAATTAAGAATTGAAACAAATTAAATGTTTGCTTGCTGTGCTCGTATACGCAATGTATGATAGACCTTATATTGCATATTAAGTATACGTACAGAGGTAGACTTAAAGAAACTATTTTTAAAAATCAATTTACGTGGGATGGTAACAAAACTATTTTTATATTTACAATTTAAGTTGTTGGCACAAATTCAGCAATAAAATAATTGTATTTACAATTTGGTTGTTAATATGACGATGAGTTTTTCGCAATTTTTTTCTGTGCTACCGAAAGAAAAGTTTGTTACATTAAAGTGTGGGTTTATTAAACAGAGCAAGGAAAACATTAACAACAAAATCGCTTGTTTGTTAAACATGTTATTTTGAATTAATATAAAAATCATAACGTTCAGTTTTTACAAATATTTTTTGTTGGTTTATGTAATTTGAATTGTTTTTTTTTATTGTTTAACCAAAAATTTGTAGTCAACCAATTATTATATATGTTAAATTTTTATTATCAAAATAACATTGTTCCAGCAACCAACATTTAAAACAAATTTTTGTAATGCGTGTTACGTTAGAAAAGCAAAAAAAAAAGAAACAAAACCACTATAAGTTTTATAAATGTCCTACCAGCTTTATATTAATATCGATCTGATACTGTTTATATACCATTCATTTTCATTTACAATGTATTTATGGTTTGAAGTTTGTTTATAAATAACTAGATAAACGTATAAATTAAGTCATAAATATTAGTTTGTAAATACAATAAAAACACGCACACTAATTTAAACTAACATTTAAGCGCATTCACATACATGCATATTTTGTAAAAAAATATTCCAAAAGTATTAGTTTGCTCCATGTTAGAATAAATGCGTGTCATATTTACATGCTGTTTTAACATGTTTCTTTTTTTCAACTTTCTTTTATACACAAAATTTTTTTAATTAGAATATTACAGGGTCTATTACATAAGCCACTGGTAGAAAACGACATACTTTATTTTGACAAAAAAAGGTAATTATTTAAAATTTCAAAAACCAAAAAAAAAAAAAAAAACCATAAAAATGCACGCACAAATTTGCTGTTAGCAAAAAACTATCACATTAGCAGCTCTTAGGGATGTTTGAATTGTTGGTAAAAAGTTTGTTTTCCTGCAAACTTGTTAATTTATTTTGTTTATTTGAATTCTTTATTCGAGTATTGGCTAAATGAAAATAAATAGCAAGTCATTAAAAACACGCAATTTATTAATGACAAACAGCACGATTATTGCTTTCAAACATACTTTTTTATTTCTTTGGGATGAAATTAATATTCAAATAAATTAAATATGGTTTTTTCTAGGTTTTTTTTAAATTCATTAGTAGTTTGTTAGTGTTTTATCATTAAAGACTAAAATCATATGCTGTGCAACACTTGAATTACAACGATTAATAATTTGTAAATTTGTTTACTTTTAACATGTAATAAATAACAATAAAACTCGAATATATTTAATTACAAATAATTTTTTTAACGTTTTTTTAAAGTGTTACTCAGTTGCAACAAAATAATATTCGTATTACTAAAAAAATATTTTTACAATAATCATGCAAAAAGGAAATAAACAGGGAAACTGGTTAATTGTTTTAGCAACAGATTATTATTATCATAAAAACCATTATGCTAGTTTCCTTACGTGACCCTTGCCTTAGTAATGACATTAATTATGGCTCTGAGATCTAACCTACCCAGGGCTTAACCCTTAAGTGCTGCTGCAAATGAGTTTAGCAGCATCTTTAAAGCCAAATATATCGCAGTAGCCTAAGATCCAGCATAAATTGGGTTAATAATAAATATAGGTCTCAAATCAATGTTAAATGTAAAATAATGAGCAGAATGAGCTCCTGGTAACATTTGTCTTATGTATTTTGAATGGGGTCTTGGGGTTTGCTGTCTTCGCGTCCGCGGTAGATGTCATCTGATGCCCTTTAGGTTGAAATACTTGTATCAATTTGAATGAAGTGGTACAGCCAGCGAAATTTCTGTGTTTTGTTAAGATATC
This sequence comes from Melanophora roralis, assembly GCA_963583895.1. Classification (NCBI taxonomy): domain Eukaryota; kingdom Metazoa; phylum Arthropoda; class Insecta; order Diptera; family Rhinophoridae; genus Melanophora; species Melanophora roralis. Next base: position 105,139,955 of record OY757188.1, on the reverse strand, counting down.
GAAACTTAGTTTATACAGTTCAAGCCCCAGTTATTTCAAAAAAAGTGTAAAAAAATTATGTAACTCAAGCGTTAATTCCATATCGAGTACAGTGTGTTTATCAACCAATAAAAAGCATTTTAGATTTTTTCTTTTAATTTTTTTTGTTTGAATGCCAAAACTGTTTTAAAATATGTTACTTAAACCATTACTCTAATATTCCTTAAGAACAACTTAATTTTTCTTAACTATTTACCATAAATTAAGGGACAAAACTTCTAAATGTAATGTTTCCAAAAACTCTTTTCTGCCAATTGCTTTTGTAAACCAAACTCTTAAATTTGCTGGTTATTTCCTACCTAACATTGTCTATTTTAAGTTTTGACAAAACAATGATTTCCTTTTTACATAAATATTTTGTCGTTTTTTTTTTGTTTCTTTCACAAACAAATTTAAATAAATTTCATTCTTTTGTAATGTAGTTTTAACAATGACACTAATTGCTGGAAAAAAGCTTGTCTTTCCTTTAGTGCATTAATTTACTTCAAGTTTATGACATTTTTATTATGAAACCAGCAAGCAATACGACAAGTATGTATGTTATTTTTCTTTTCATTTTTTGCTATTAACAAAGGGAAATGAAAAATATAAAGAAAAGTATAAATAGAAAACACGTTTTGTTTGTATGTGTCTTTTAAAAGCATTTTTAAAAAAGCAATAGAAAAAAAAGAGTTGAAACGGATAAAGAAAAAAAGTGAATTTCTAAGAAATCAAAATAAAAATACCTTTTAACAATAACAAATGTCCGAAATGCGTTTCCGGAATCGAATAAGGCTTATTGCCAACAAAACTACCTACTGGGCTTGTTAAATACGAATATGTGGAATCATTTCTTTTCACAGTATTCGAACTACTGAGTTGTTGGTAAAGGATTAGAAGAAAACATTTACAAATATAAATGGACGATTTTTTTACAAGCAAATGAGTGTTAAACTTTAAATGTGAGAGACTAAATTGTAACCATTTTGTATATTTTTTGCTCCTACAACTGTGTACAATTTTTTGTTTTTTTTATCAGAGTTTTTAATGACCATGTGCGGCAGCAACAAGAATGTGTTTTGAACGGTAATGATTGTCCTGAAAACTACCCAGTAGTTTTGCCAAAACGACATTTTTTTGCGAAAGGTAAAGTTTATATAAGAACACTCAAGATGTCGCTGATCGCAGCTTTTCAACGTGAATAATATTTTTGTTTTACATTATATTTCAATTTGAATTTTTGTTTCCCTTATTTGTATCTTTTTTTATTATTACTAATATAAGCAACAATGTAACAATGCAACGCTAAGCTTGAAACATTACTTATATATAGATAAGTTTGCATTGCTACATATACTTAGTTAGATAAGTTCATTTTTAAGGCGTAGTCTTTAAGTCATCGTGTAACAGTCAATAAGAAAAGAAGTAACCGCATTACCGGTGAACAATAAAAATGAATTTAATATACGTTCCGCGTTTCAATCACAAACACAAGACGATCTCTCTGAGGCCAGCACAAAATGAGCCTTTGTATTCAACAATCGTTCTCAGTTGTCCCACCATTCGTATTTACGATGGAGACCTCACTACTCATCAGACTGCGAACAACGGAGGATCTTTGATTCTCATGGTACCAGATAAGTTCCTGGTCAGCCACGGAAATTTTCGGATACATTCATCAACTATTAAAAATTTTAGAGCTATCACTAGCAAGTTAATCCTTAAAGAGCTATGTCATACAATTGTAAAGTAATATGACACAGAAACTAAAAAGAACATCTGTTTAAGACCAGAAAATGTAGCGAAATGTATTATTCCTATTCTATTATACAATATTAATTATTGTTGTACGGCATTTGAATATACAAATTAATAATCAAATAAAAAAATAAAAAAATATATGATCACATTAGTCCAAAATCAATAATACTAACCATATGTGTAAGCCTTCTAGAAAATCAAAATTTACCCGGTAGCTATCCTGTGGATGCCTTATTCCTGAATGAAGGAGTGCCCGAAGATCCCTCCTTCATTTAACACTTAACTTCCTCAACTTATCAATTAAATAGGTTGTAGACTTAAATCCTAGTAGTAATTTCTGTTGATGTCCGTCCATGCTAAATGCTTGGTCGTCTTAAGGTATTCAATATGTAATATCATCATCGGTGTCGTATAAACTGTAAGCTGTTCGAAGCAAACGGAAATAGATTAGGCGAATAAAACAAACGTTCTATAATATACATTTAAAGAAGGAACAAATAAAGTGGCATGGTCAAAGGTAATTAGGCATTTAACACATGTGTTGAGAGTTTGAATTAATGAAATGAGTTTCGGTAGAATAACTTTACAAGGAAGAGAGGTCCCTCTTCCTTCCTGCCCTAAGGCAAAAAGACTCCATCGAGTAATTGCTATTTGATTAATTTTTTACAGCCAACCCTTAGATGTATGCTTGATTAATGCAACACTTTTGTAAGTGAAGAGGAAAGCTGTAAATATTATTTTTGTTCTTTCTAATTTGCACATTGCGTAAAGCCTCATTTTTGAGGTTTTTGATAAATTCTTCTTTAAGTTAAACCCAATTGACAAGCAGTTCAGAAGTGAAAAAGAATAGGCAATTTGGTTCTTGTATTATTAACTAAGCTCTTCTAAGTGCTCTTTCACTTAAAGCCGTTAATTCAGTGAATATTTTAAGAAGTTCAGGATAATCAATTGGGGTGTAAAAATATTTTCAAAAACAAAATGGATAATAGGGCTTAGTAATGTTGCCCGCGTTTTTAAATTTATTTTACTAGAATGTTGCTACCATTTCCTTATGTAAGATTTTTGCCCATGGGTTTCTTTATAATAGCATAAGATTCTTTTGCTTTTGAGGCAGTTGCAGCATAATAGTTCTTAAAAATATTTACTTTAGTATTTCTTGGAATAAAATTAATTTTTAACGCTAAAGCCTGCATCACTTTGTGTATATGTGCTTTCTCTATTGCCTACAAGTATTTGTCATGTAATTGTTAATACACGAACAGTTTTGTACTTGTATTTTGCACTTAAGAAGTGATTAAAGCAAGCCAGCACTACTCAAGGTAATAGAAGACTACGTCAAAGATTTAGGTAAAATAAAATTGTAAATTTTATTTTAAAATAAAAATTCAGAATTGATTTTTTTAAGAATAAAAATTATTTTATAACTTATTTTAGAGTTTTTAGTTAAACTTATTTTTGAAATAGCGGTACCAGACTTACTGCGCCCAGCTATTGTCCTTAAATTGGAAATCACTTTCCAGGAAAAACTTCGATACCTAGTAAAGCCTTATAGATCACGAATAAATAAATTTAAATTAAATATATAAGAGAAATATTTTTAAGAAGAAATTTTAAGACCAAGATTTTCAAAAACACTGCACGCCAGACTATTGTAGGGCTTAGTAAAATATCAAAGAAGAAAGAAAGAAGTAAATTTAAACTATATGCATGTGTTTAATAATAACAAGTTAAGTGCCTTCTTTTGTATAAATATGTTACAACTTCCGTTAGTTTTTATAGTAAATAAAGAAAAGGAAATAGTTTAAAATGTAAGAAAATTTTAAGCAACAATAACAACATGATTATGGAAATAACAAGAAAAAGGTTCACACAACTGTGACTGTCAAGAACCTTTTGTATATTTAAAAAAATAAATTTATTTTTTCTGGGAATAAATATAAGTCCTTCTTAGCAATTTCGACTTGTTTAACTCAAAATAGCAAAAACATGCAAGCACGTAATTTACTCTCTTGCACTCACACATGAATGACAAAGACAACAATTGTCAAGAAAAATTAAGAAAAAAATTGTTGTATACGTAGAAAATTACCTAAACAATGTGCATTGCACTACATTTGATTATGCAATTGTTATATTCTTTTTATTTTTCTACAGTCGGAAAAGTCATAAAGTATTAAGAGAAAAAATAATTGACATATAATTTTCACCCACTTAAAATATGAAAAAACTTAACGGGTTTATATGAGTTTTAGTAAAAATCTATGTGCGGATAAAAATAAAAAATTTGTATTTAAAACTGCTTCAGGAAATAATTCGAAAAATTTTGATTTGTTTTCTTTAAAATACACCTTTTTTGTATTGTCAGAGTATATAATTTTATAAACTTTAAACTACACTGTCCAACAGTAATTTTTGAGCACACTAGCGTCTAAATAATTCTAAAAGGTTATGTGGATCAGATAATTTTTGTAAAATAAATTTTTTTTCAGTTGGTAAATGGAAACAATACACTATATAAAAAATATTAAATTTGAATTCTGGCAGAATCTTCATTGTAAGAGTTACATTGTGAAATTTAATTTGTTTTATTTTACTTTATTTTCTTTATTTTATTTTATTTTATTTTATTTTATTTTATTTTATTTTATTTTATTTTATTTTATTTTATTTTATTTTATTTTATTTTATTTTATTTTATTTTATTTTATTTTATTTTATTTTATTTTATTTTATTTTATTTTATTTTATTTTATTTTATTTTATTTTATTTTATTTTATTTTATTTTATTTTATTTTATTTTATTTTATTTTATTTTATTTTATTTTATTTTATTTTATTTTATTTTATTTTATTTTATTTTATTTTATTTTATTTTATTTTATTTTATTTTATTATATTTTATTTTATTTTATTTTATTTTATTTTATTTTATTTTATTTTATTTTATTTTATTTTATTTTATTTTATTTTATATTATTTTATTTAATTTTATTTTATTTTATTTTATTTTATTTTATTTTATTTTATTTTATTTTATTTTATTATATTTTACTTTATTTTTTTTTTTTTATTATATTTTACTTTATTTTTTTTTTTATTTTATTTTATTTTCTTTTTTTTATTTTATTTTATTTTCTTTATTTTATTTTATTTTATTTTATTTTATTTTATTTTATTTTATTTTATTTTATTTTATTTTATTTTATTTTATTTTATTTTATTTTATTTTATTTTATTTTATTTTATTTTATTTTATTTTATTTTATATTATTTTATTTTATTTTATTTTATTTTATTTTATTTTATTTTATTTTATTTTATTTTATTTTATTTTATTTTATTTTATTTTATTTTATTTTATTTTATTTTATTTTATTTTATTTTATTTTATTTTATTTTATTTTATTTTATTTTATTTTATTTTATTTTATTTTATTTTAATTATTTTATTTTATTTTATTTTATTTTATTTTATTTTATTTTATTTTATTTTATTTTATTTTATTTTATTTTATTTTATTTTATTTTATTTTATTTTATTTTATTTTATTTTATTTTATTTTATTTTATTTTATTTTATTTTATTTTATTTTATTTTATTTTATTTTATTTTATTTTGTTTTATTTTGTTTTGTTTTGTTTTGTTTTATTTTATTTTATTTTATTTTATTTTATTTTATTTTATTTTATTTATTTTTTTTATTTTTTAATTAAATAAATTTGGGAATTTTTTGTTTTAGTAAATTACAAAAAAAATATTTATATTTTTTTTTTTATTATAAAATTTGTATATAAAACTACTAACTATTAAAGGTTTCAATGTTTGTTGCTTTCCTGAGTTTTGTTGTACCTAATCGCACTTTATTTTAATTATTTTTTTATGTTCAGGAAATAGGATTTTCAACTTGTAAAACTTCACATATCATTAATTAGTAAAGAAAAAACATTGCTTTAAATTCTTTAAAGATAAAGTTTGCCTTTCAGCGTAATTTCGTTGCCTGCCTGCACAATTATAAATATTTAATGAACACAAAATTAAAAAAAAAACAATTTTGTATTCAAGTAGATTTTCAACACGATTTAACATTTACATATTCGAAAAAGTTGTCAAAAAAACATACACAGATTATTAATAAGTTTTTTCAAGTTAAGATGTCTTAAAAATCTTTTAAAATTTATGTTTACAGGAGAACAAAAAAGGGTGAGGATTTAAATTACCCTTAACGTTAGACTAAGCAATTTTATAAATTATTAATATAATAAAAAAAGTAGAAGGATTAGGGAAGGATTCAAAAAAAATTATCTGTCATATGCTGTTTATGTTTATCTGAAATAATTTACATATTAAGACACACAAACATCTGCGTCACAACCTACTTAAGCAAATGACGTAAGTAAATTAAATCTTAATTTTAATACATACATATAATATGCATAAGTGTATACAAAGTAAGTATGTAAGGCCAAGGGGTTGTAAGGCAAAATGATTTAAAGCGAGAATTTTAGCCTTAAATTCATACATTATGCATTGCGGTTATTACTGCTACATCAAAACGTCTTTCTTGTAATCGTACTAACAGCTTGTGATGAAAATTTCTGCCTTTTTATAGCTTTTATATCCATAGTTCTCCTTCCAAATTTGCTATTTTATTTGACATCATTATTATCATAATTATAATTGTCACTATTGCATTAAGTCACGTAATGAGCATAATTAGAGAATATCTTCAGTGACTTAAAATCAAAATGCAATGTTGCAGAAACCAAATGCAACCTAAGCAAAATACGAAAAAAATGCTTTAGAGTTTGTTTCAAGAATAAGTGCATTTGTGTGTGCTTACACCTTCACATTATGTCTACAAAATAAGAGAAGAATACATTAAACTTATGTGTTTAACTGTGTAAGTATACATTAGTTTAATCCAAGGACAAATTTTGCATATTCTAAGGAATATTTGTATTTGTCTAAAATTAATGAATGAACGATGTTGGGATGGCTTAAATTAGTTGAAGCTAAATAAGGTAAATAAATTGTGTTTCTAAAAGAAACAACTTCGTAGTGTTAATTTAATGTTTGATATAAAAATAAATAAGAAGAAACTTTATTTAAACGAATATGAATAAAACGAAAATTTTGAAAAAGTTTTGTTTCGCATATTTTTGCCTTTTGCAGGCTTTTTAATTAACAATAATAATAGACCAACCTAGCCTTGAATACTTTTAAAACCTGCAACGGATGCTCGTCAGTACTTTTTGTTTGGTTTGATGTTGGATACACAGTCTGTTGTTTTGATTCTTCTTTCTCATTGAGTATTCATAGCAAAGCCCAGATCAATCTAAACTGTGAGAACTTGCCTCTTCCCACAAACTTCCGGATATGTGAAACTTCTTCCCGACTGAGATTCTTGGGTTGACAAGGGCCGCGGAATTGACAATATAAATTAGCAATTTATCAGGTCTAGACCTGTGGACGTCTGTAGACGTACTCTTAGGGCAATTTTGGCGTCAAGCAGCGGTAGGCTCTGTTGGGTGTCTGACGTAAAACCAATAAGTTTCTATTATGAGCTGATAGGAACTGGGATAGTAGATAATGTGGGCGAAACCTAAAAGGACAGGGCTGATTGCGGGATTTTCAGGCTTTTGTGTTCCAGGTGTATTATTGGGCACTGCAATGTGAGATATTTGACGAGTAAATGGAATAGGAACTCTCCAGATTTCCGCAGGTTATGTGGGGATGAAAAGGAGATAGAGACTCTGGAAAATCCTTTCTGCCCCAGCCTTAGGCTGTAGATTTGCCGACAGAGGTGGAAAGGAGAGCGCTTCTTAGATGGACTTGGTGAGGTCTCTAGCTGTGGGCTGGGAAATATTATGGAATATAATCAAGAGGGTGGGTGGCTGGAAAGAAATATAATTTTAGCGCATACCTGCGACTGAGAAGTACTGATTTTTTCAAATTTTTTCTGATGACATTCTTGCTATCTTTTCTTTTTCCTGTAACGTTCTATTAAAAATTTAATTTGTCTCTTCTATTTCTTTTTTTTAATCTGTTATAGGGACTCACACTAACGTAACATACCTCGTTTTGGTGCCACCTGAGATAGCTTTTTTATCATTTATTTTAGTTTGGAAGCTACAAATTGCAAAATTGTCACTTGGAAGAATAGTAAAAAATGGAGCCAGGTGTTGGCTTAGTACCCAGCTCTTGTATATTTTACATACTGTAAAAACAAAAAAAGAAGATTAATGCACTCCCTAGGTTTGTTATGCATCACAACAGTACCAAAAAGCGACGCACATAATTAAAATATAAATATATTGTTTGCCGGAGACCCAAAAATTTTGTCTTCAGGTTAATTTCAACTGATTAGATGCTCATCATAATATAACTCAATCATGACATAAATTTGTTCATAAAAAAAATTTTTTTGATCCAACATTCAAAAAATTTTCAAAATAAAAACCAGCTGGATGATGCTGTGGCTGACAAGTGAAGCTCTCTGCGAAATACCAATGCTACCCATGCTCTTGTAAGGCACGGTACTTGCTAATTCAGACGAGGCCGTACTTGGAGTCTTCCACATGCTGAATTACTCTAAAGATATATTAAGTGTTAGTTGTAAATATATCATTTTACCTTAAAGTTAATCTTTTATTTTACTTAAGTTTTAGTTTTTTTCATATAGAAAAACACTTCTCTCCTTCTTTTCAATATGGGGCTTATCTTATACATCTCATTCAGGAGATAGCTTGGAATAAAGCAAACATCTGCAACAGTTCGATTTCAATTTTTCTCTGATACATGTAACGCCCAAAATTAAAAGTAAATTTGTTATTAATGTATTTGAATTTTTCTTGTTTAATTGATATAAAATTATTTTCTGCCCCAAAGGCACGTTGAAAGTAACTGCATAACTTAACCACATCCGCACAGGGGTTGATAAGTTTTGATATAACTTTTTTTGTGAAATATCAATTAAGCAAAATATAAGAATCGGTTTTCAGCCTTATTATTTGTATATCATTTGCTTAATTTACAAACGAGCCTCAAGACTATTAAACTTCATACCATTGGGCTTTTGTGTCTTGGGAAACAACTACACAATCAAACCAATCGACCCAATCAACCCAACGACCAAACCATAAAACCAAAAAGAAAGCAGTACCTTACAAAGCATTTTTCCATTTTCTTGTATTTGCTATAAATCCAGCTTCATTATCAACAATATTTATTTTCATTGTGTTCTGACAATATGTGTGTATGTATGTGTGTATTAAGGTGTTTGTATAAATGTACTTAAACAAGTTGCTGTTGAATTGTTTTTTATTATTGTTCAGTCTCGACTTGATACTCAAGTTAATTTTGACAAATGAGTTCGATTTCTCTGATGTATTAAAGTAATTTAGTAAAATTAATTCTTTAATTAATCACGTGCCTTTTTCGTTTCATTTGTTTTTAACGTGCAAATGAGTTTGTGTATATATTTGTTTATAAAAACATAGAAAAATAAAAAAGTTCTTTAACCTGGTAATGATTTTTTTTTCAAATTAATCGTAGAATTTATTGCTTTATTTTTGCTTCTTTAATTATCTCTTTCTCCAGGTGAGAGATGTATTTAAAATCTTCTTAAAATTAATAGCAATTTGGACGTTGCTCATTAGCATTTTTTTTATTGATTTGTTAGGCATGTCTGCTTAGTACATAAGTCATTAAATAATTGACTTTATGTACTTAATTGAGGAAAGTTAAGAGACTTGAAAAAGTTGCACTTTTAAAAAAGTTTATAAAATTACTATTAAAATAAATGAAATGCAGTATTTCTTTATAAAAAGAAGTGGATAAAAAAATAATAGAAAAGAACTTGGTTATTGAAAAAATTTTTTAATTTTTTATATATTTTTAAAAAACTATTTATTTAATTAAAGATAAACTGGGGAAAATCTACCAAAATTTCTTTGTAAAATAAATCACTTTTATTAATCTCTATTTAACAAGATCCCTACAACTATTTACGCTTATAGAAACTTATTATTTTGTAACACTTTGCTATGTTCGTGTAACACATTTGTCTTCTTTTACATAGTGCATCAAGTGCTATGGACAACAACATAATTTGTGTCCATGCCCCTAACATGCATTTGCTTGTCGTATTTGCCAGCAGTCACTTAGTTAAAACAACATAAAAAAGGCTGTGATGCATTAAAACTTAAACAGATATATTCTAGTAACACAAATAAAAATATGGCAAAAGCTTTGCATCTCGTAACAAACACGCATACATACACACATACATGTTTTACGTAAAGGATTAGTAAGTTAAACCATGTATCAAAATTTATCAAATGATCGTGATATCATTTTTTGAGAAAATTTAACATAAAATGCAGAAACGTTTAGAAAAAATAAATAAGAATACTTCATCCGGTCAACCACGGCCAGTATATATACCCTACACCACAATTAGTTTTTCTTAAGTTACTTGATATACAGGCAAGCAGGTTGAAGCGACTTCCGTTTTGGCAGTTAACTTTATTTTCGGGTGAACACCTTCCCAGGGAGGATTAGTGAACAACTATCCAATCACACCAGACGCCGCTTAGCTCATTTATATCTAAAATATTTAACATATTTCCTAGCATTTTTTATTTGTTATTTGCAATCACCTCATGTTGGACTCATTTTTAGGAGACCCGTTGAAGATTTAAGATTATTACTATAGGATTCTATAACACGAAAAATGTAATGATAGAGTAATATTTAAATAATGGCCCATAATTTTTATTTGGGAAATACATATATATTGAAGTTATGCCAAAAAGAAATACTTTAATAAATATCCCCAGTACAGAAACTGGGAGCTTAGAACTAAACATATTTTCAAATTTTTGAAAGTTTTTAAAGTATTCGTAGCCAAAAAGGCTTATTGCTGGAGGAAATTTGTTAGAGGGCTTTGTCTGAAAATGGACAATGGAAAATGGACCACAGACATAAATAAGGCTTGGCTTGTTTATAAAACTATTTTCCCAAATATTAACACCATATGGATATTCAACCAAAAAAAACGCATTGAGGGACAAACGGACATGCTAAAAACGGCTAAGGAAGTGATTTTATGTCAATTGTTATAATTAACGATAAGCTTTACATTATTTGTTAGGGCCTTTAAAACATTGGAAAAACTTATAATTTCGCACTACTCAGACTATTAAAGCGGCCTTGTAATCAACGAAGTGGTGGTCGTTTTTAATATTTTTCTAAGTTTTTTCTTTAAGATATTATCTGGTCGGTGGTGGACTTACAAGTCTAAGTCTAGATTGATAAGCCCCGGTTATTCCCTTAACTAACTTTAATTTTTAGTTTTTACACAATAAACACCACAGGATCTGGTACTACTGCCTATAAATGATAATATCTCGATTTTTTAAACGGGACATAACACACTAAGATTCCAGCATAAACACCCTACCACGTGCATATGTTTTAAGTATAAACATACCAACTAACAAAGCCAGTTGAATGAATGAAGGAAAATAGTTTTTTGTAAGAAAATTTCATATTTTTTTAAATTTATAATAACTTTATATTTCGATAGGAATGCACATCCGTAAACATACATGCAAAATTATTTTTAAAGACAAGGGAAGTCAAATTAGCCCTGTGGCATTTTTTCTTCTATACCTCGGTCCGTCCATTAAAATCAAGTTTCTGCAACTGAATAAAATTTCACGGATTACATTTTAATGCAAAATTATCAGTTATATTTTAAACATGATTATACCCTTCACATAAGTGATAAGGGTATATATAAGTTTGTCATTCCGTTTGTAATTCCTTTATTATCCATTTGGGACCCCATAAAGTATACATATTCTGGATCCTTATAGATAGGGAAACCGATTTAGCGATGTCCGTCTGTCCGTCTGACCGTCTGTCCGTGTTATGGTTGAAATCAACTTTCTGAAGCCCCCCGATATCGCATAGACCCGAATGTGGTATCAAACTGTCACAGATAGTCTCGAGAAAATCGGTATTGAAATTCAGCAAAATCGCCCGATAAATAACCGAGATATAAGCAAAAAACCACGACTACCTCGGTTTTTTGAGTCTACAACAACAACAAAGAACATACTTTTACATGTAATAATAAAAAAAACAACAAAAAAAACAGAATCAGTCATGTCTATATTATTGAAACACACCCAAAACAAAAATTTTATTAGTATTAGTGTTCATACATATAACAGCGTTGCCATACAAAGCTTAATTTAAATATTTTTAAAAATCGCTCCTACGGCTTCCAGGGTTCTCCTACAAAGGTAAAATGTAAGACCGACCCGAATTATTTTTTCCATCCAAACATTTTTGTGGAACATACTTACCCTCTATCGCCAGCCCCTGACATGGTTGCCATACAAAATTTTAAAAAATAAGATATAAACCGCTATAACTTCCCCGGACTCGCCCGTAGAGGAAAACAATGTATCACAGACCCCCATTAATTTCTACTCCCAAACATATTCCTGGAATATACTTACCCCCTATCTCCACGCCCTGAGGGGGTTGCCATACAAAATTTACAAAAATGATATGAAAATGCCCACAACTTCTTCAGAGTTGGCCTTAGAACAATAAAGTGTACCACCGACCCTCATTAATTTATTCTCCCAAACATATTCCTAGAATATACTTACCCCCCTATCACCAAGCCCTGAGAGGGTTGCCATACAAAATTTACAAAAATGATATGAAAATGCCCACAACTTCTTCAGAGTTGGCCTTAGAGCAACAAAGTGTACGACCGGACCCCCCATTAATTTCTTCTCCCAAACATATTCCTGGAATATACTTACCCCCTATCTCCACGTCCTGAGGGGGTTGCCATACAAAATTTACAAAAATGATAAAATGCCCACAACTTCTTCAGAGTTGGCCTTAGAGCAATAAAGTATACGACCGACCCCCATTAGTTTGCCCTCCCAAACATATTCCTAGAACATACTTACCCCCTATCACCACGCCCTAAGGGGGTTGCCATACAAAATTTACAAAAAATGATATGAAAATGCCCACAGCTTCTTCAGAGTCGTTCTTAGAGCAATAAAATGTATGACCGACCCCCATTAGTTTGCCCTCCCAAACATATTCCTACAACATACTTACTCCCTATCTACACGCCCTAAGGGGGTTGCCATACAAAATTTACAAAAATGATATGAAAATGCCCACAACTTCTTCAGAGTTGGCCTTAGACCAATAAAGTGTACGACCGATCCCCATTAGTTTGCCCTCCCAAACATATTCCTAGAACATACTTACCCCCTATCTACACGCCCTAAGGGGGTTGCCATACAAAATTTACAAAAATGATATGAAAATGCCTACAACTTCTTTAGAGTTGGCCTTAGAGCAATAAAGTGTACAACCGACCCCCCATTAGTTTGCCCCTCCCAAACATATTCCTAAAACATACTTACCCCCTATCTCCACGCCCTAAGGGGGTTGCCATACAAAATTTACAAAAATGAAAAAATGCCCACAACTTCTTCAGAGTTTGCCTTAGAGCAATAAAGTGTACGACCGACCCCCATTAGTTTGCCCTCCCAAACATATTCCTAGAACATACTTACCCCCTATCTACACGCCCTAAGGGAGTTGCCATACAAAATTTACAAAAATGATATGAAAATGCCTACAACTTCTTTAGAGTTGGCCTTAGAGCAATAAAGTGTACGACCGACCCATATTAGTTTCTTCTCCCAAACATATTCCTAGAACATACCAACCCCGTATCTCCACGCCCTAAGGGGGCTGCCATACAAAATTTACAAGAAATGATATGGAAATGCCCACGACTTCCTCAGAGTTGGCCTTAGAGCAATAAAGTGTACGACCGACCCCCATTAGTTTGCCTTCCCAAACATATTTCTAGAATATACTTACCCTCTATCTCCACGCCCTAAGGGGGTTGCCATACAAAATTTACAAAAATGATAAAATGCCCACAACTTCTTCAGAGTTGGCCTTAGAGCAATAAAA
>OY757188.1:105012949-105125941 GCA_963583895.1 Melanophora roralis | reverse complement strand
TGTACAACCGACCCCCATTAGTTTGTCCTCCTAAACATATTCCTAGAATATACTTACCCCCTATCTCCACGTCCTAAGGGGGTTGCCATACAAAATTTACAAAAATGATAAAATGCCCACAACTTCTTCAGAGTTTGCCTTAGAGCAATAAAGTATTCGACCGACCCCCATTAGTTTGCCCTCCCAAACATATTCTTAGAACATACTCAACCCCTATCTTCACGCCCTAAGGGGGTTGCCAAACAAAATTTACAAAAATTATGTAAAAATGCCCACAACTTCTTCAGAGTTGGCCTTAGAGCAATAAAGTGTACGACCGACCCCCATTAGTTTGCCTTCCCAAACATATTTCTAGAATATACTTACCCTCTATCTCCACGCTCTAAGGGGGTTGCCATACAAAATTTACAAGAAATGATATGGAAATTGCCCACAACTTCCTCAGAGTTAGCCTTAGAGCAATAAAGTGTACGACCGACCCCCATTAGTTTCCCCTCCAAAACATATTCTTAGAATATACTTACCCCTTATCTCCACCCTCTAAATGGGTTGCCATACAAAATTTGTAAAAATTAGGATAAAAACCCCTACAACTTTCCCGTCACCCGTGAAGCGTTAAAAAATGACACCGCCCCCAATTTAAAAATTAGAAACATTTCATAAGAAAAAAAATGGTTACAAAGAAAAAAAGTTTGGGATTGCGAAAGGTCAATGTGAAGGGTATATAAGATTCGGCACAGCCGAATATAGCGCTCTTACTTATTTTTACTGAAAATTAGCAAGATCAACTCAACAAGATCTAAAATATAAGCTAGGATGTGCACATATCCAAATACTTCCGTTACTGTCACCAATGTTACCACAAAACTTGGCATAAAGTCTTCGGAAACGGAAGCACAATTAGGGAGAAAAGTAAAAAATGCCTAAATTTCATTATATTTTCAATATACTATGTCTCGGAAACTATTGTAGCCTGCTTAGTACAGGAAAGTTGTGGTATTATACATTAAAAAAATATTAATTGATTGAAAATTGTTCAATACCTGTCTAAAGATTCCTAATACGTTCCACTTTATATGTATGTAAAGATTAATTTTTAAAGTTATGTTGTGTGTTTATATTTTGCCTGACTTTAAAATATGGTTTACTCTTACAATTTCACACTATTTGGTTATTAGATGCTTCGTTGCTCTCTCAAACTGTGTGCAAAATTGTCAAGTTTTTCCTTCTTCTGTGTATAGAGTTCAGGAACATTGTTTAATACAAATATTGTCAAGCTACTTGAAAATTCAAAAAACATACATGCATACCTTTACACACACAACCATATTTATATTAAGCACTCATACATGTACATAAGTGCTTGAATGTGTTAAAAAATAAAAACTTCATTTAAGTAAATTCATAAGATCATAA
The DNA here is from genome assembly GCA_963583895.1 of Melanophora roralis. Classification (NCBI taxonomy): domain Eukaryota; kingdom Metazoa; phylum Arthropoda; class Insecta; order Diptera; family Rhinophoridae; genus Melanophora; species Melanophora roralis. Next base: position 105,124,525 of record OY757188.1, on the reverse strand, counting down.
TAAATAAAAATTTCTTCTTCTCCTACAATTTTAACTCTTCTTTCTGTGGCAATTGTTATAATTTTTGTTTTTCCAAACATTAGTACTAAAGTATTCGTAATATGGTATTGAACACAATAAACTAGCACGTACAAGTGTACGTAAATACGTTGGTTTAACCAGCACATCTTTTACAATTTATTTTAACATATAAAACACTGAAAGTGTTGAAACGAAAAGTACTGTTTGATTTAACAATGTGGTTAGCTTATTTAAAAAGCAGTTATAATAATATGTATTATAAGTGTACATGTTTGAAGACATGTCTGGATATTTAATATGTGGCACTATAACATAAATATAAACAGTTAAAATATTCTATGATTTTCGAAACTTTCTGCATCAGTTGTACTAATGAAACTGACTTGTTTCCCAGAAACATGGGGAAATAAAGACCTTTTATTTCCTAGTAGGGTATGCCTATATTAGGAAATAGTAAAAGATGTTTTCAAAAATCGCTAAAATAATATGCAAAGGCTTTAAGTCTACATTTTAAAATTTTACAGGGGAGAAAATACACTTATTCTCGTTTTTGGTTAAACATTTTTGAGTTCTGTAAATGCAAAATATTAAAAAGATTCATTCAATTTTTGAAATATGCGTGATTGAACAATTTGACATAAATGAATAAAGTGTCGTTTTCATAGGGACTCAAAGTTTTTCTTGTAACAAACGTAATTTTATTTAATGTACTGAACTTAAATCTGAATTTTTAGAAAAAGTGGGCTTAGTGTCAACTTGTTATGCCGGATATAGAAAATAATTTTTTCTTGATTAAGAAATTCAAAAATATCTTAAAATTTTCAAGAGGTAGCACACAGCTAGTAAAACTAAACTAAAAAGTCTTTCTAAGGATTTTTTGACAATTAAATAACTATTTAGCTGGTAAATTATAAAAAAAAACAATAGAATTTTGCATGCAAAAAAACATGACAAAGGAAAATAATACTTTTGTTTTTTTTTCAACAATTAATTACGTAGTTATGTGAATATAGAATATATGGAAAAATTGAGTTCATTTTAATTTTAGTTTCAAATGTACATTTTAAAAAATTTTTATATAAAATTTTTGTTTCATAAAATTTATTTTTAAATAATTTCATTTTAATACTCTTTTAAATGAGAAATTAATTCTATGGCTTTTATACTCAAAGATTTTTTTTATGATAGTGACAATCAGCATGCGAACAAACCAATAACCTTACCTTTATAAAAGTCATTTAAATGTATGTGCTTTTTCACTGCTTTTTTTTTTTTGTTTTACTTATTTTTTCATAATAAATCTATTTTTTTGTTGCTGGAAACCCAGCTTTTGAATAATTAGGTGCTGACAACTTTTTATTTCATTTTTTCCAAAATTAATAATTACTTAAAGGTATTTATTTAGCAATTTCCTGTAAATAAGAGTAGAAGGTTTCTTTAATAAAATTTCTTGTCACTGCAGCATTCTATTTGGCATCATTTAATATTTTAACAAGGACAGTGGCTATGATTAGGCTTTTTTATTGTAAAATAAAAGGAATAACTAAAAATCAAAAATTATGGTAAAAATAAGGAAATAAATAAAAATAAAGAAAAATAAATTTTCAATAATAAAAGTTTTAATAATTATAACATCATTTTATTATATACAATCACCAAAATTAAAATATTATTTAAGTACTTACAATCGTACCCTTGAATACGACGACAAATTCTCTTTATTATAAAAAGGTGAAAACATTAAAAAACTTTTTTTAAATGAAAATAATTATTTTGAAATAAACTTAAATTAATTTAACTTGTTGTGAGCAGACAAATTTAAAAAGCTAAAAAACTTGTCATGTTACCATATTTTTTTAAGATTTCTTTTTTTAAATTATTTCTTCTCGCCCTAATGTGCTTCGCCTCCAGTGTTCAGCACCAAGTTTTTTGAAATCTTCCTTAGCTTTGTCTTTGCTTTGGAGTTTAGGTCTTCCCTCAGCTCGTCGGGGCATTTTCATCCGTACATAAAGCATGCCATAGCCAGTGAAAACGTTGTACTTTCATACTCCTAATTATGTCGATATCTTTATACAACTCATATAGCTCGTAATTTATTCAACGGCGATGTTCTCCATTGACGCAGATGTGTCCATATATTTTGCAAAAAATCAAACACCCCAAGGACAGCTTCATGTGCATGATTTTTAAAACAATTTAAGTCCAGAATCTCTAACTTTCCTATTTAAAATATGCAAAATAGAACCAAAAGTTTTAAAAATTACTTTGTTTCAACCTTAGTTTTATATTTCGACCTAAGAAACGTCCAGCAAAGTAAAGAGTGGTGTTTGTATATCAGACAGAAAATGCTTATCAAAAGTAAAATTAGTACTTTCTGCCCACTTAGTTGACTTTCTATATCTATATGTTTCAATAGCCGTTAATTAATATTTCCAAACTAGTAACTCAAAAAAGTACCAAAATGTTAAAAAAATACTTTCTATCGACTTTGTTGACTTTTAGCCTCAAGCTGGGTTAACAAAACAATAACATATATATTAAATGACTCGTAGTCCTAATAAATCAAAGAAAGCGTAAAAAACCTGAACTAAAATTCTTTTGGTCTACTAAATTGACTTTTGGCGTTAATAGAATTTCATGGCCTTTTTTTTAATATTTATATGTCAAAATATGCAAATAATTGCAAAAATTAAATTTAATAGATTTTTGAACTTAACAAAATAAAAAAATTCATAAATGTATTTTGTATTTTTCGTTATTGGTTAAAAATTTACTTTGAAAACCAAAAAAGTACCAGTGAGTATCTTAGAGCCCGAAATTTAAAAAAAAATGCTTAAAACTAATTTTATTCTTTTCTAGATTTGTCAAATGAATTTCGAATTATGTTTATATATTTTTCCCCGGCAAACTATATAATGTATAAATATATACACCTTATCATGTTTTTCTGCTTAAGACCCAAAACTTTCGAAAAAGAACAACAACCAAATTTTCTCGAAAGCTATTGGAACAATGTATAAATTTTTATTAGTCTAGAAGTAAAAAAATGTACGTAAACTGTTCCAAAAGAAAAAAAAGTAAAAATTCTAACCTTATTGGCAATTTTTCATTATCTTGAACACTGTTCGTCATTAAGTATTTTAACATTTCATTACAATGACTACACATTGAAAACTTGCTTATGAAAGTCAGTTTGCCTTTTGCTGACAATACAACTATTTAAAATTTCACTGTTTCATGTTAAATTAAACTGGCACCAAGTCAGCTCTGCCAGGTTTGAAAACAATTATACTTATACATACATAATTGTTTCTAAACCGCTTTTCTCTGCTGCATTCCTTTTTACCATTCACTTGCTAGATGATTGCACTTACTTGGGTAGAAAGTATTTATACCCTACAAACAATGTAGAAGGGAATAGTTTTATGATGGGACCGTAATAGTTATGCAAAAATATTAAAACGAACTATTTTTAATTTTTATTTTCTCTGGCAGAAGTATATAATTTTTTAAGTTTATAGAAACTATTCACAATAATGATTTTATTTTTTTCGAATAAATTTTTAACAATTGTTTTCAGAAAAAAAAAAACAAACTTAAACTTTTTCTGAATATTTCTTCAATGAAAATCTTATCACAATAAACTTGAACCAATTAGCCTGATAAATTATAAAGGAAATTTTGAAAATAGAAATTGTTCAAAAATACGCTGAAAATAAATATGTATTATATAACACTAGGCATGGTGTAAAAAAATACGTCCGCAAAGTTAATATAACATGTTCAACAACTCGCTGACGACTGATCGTCAGCAAAATTGAAAACTAAAAATATAACAAAAAAGCGAGACAGAACTAATGCATGCAAAAGCATGCTGCCTTCATACTCATCTAAATAGAGATGAATAAGGCAAAATTAAAGTGGTAAGATGAAGAATAAATAAAAGAAAAGGTGTTGCCATGATATAGAAAATGGCAGGCCGTAAATTTCGTTCTAACCCAAGGATAAACAATTGCTAATGAGAGTATGTGTAAAATACAAATTAGTATTTCCGTATTCAAATTTCAATTAAAACTTGGGTTAAATAGAAGATATTTATTTTTATATTTGTTTATTTTATGCATATTTAATATTCATTATTTGAACATTTTTTCTGTACTTGTCGTAGCTGGAACTCAAACGAGGGACCCTGGGAACTTCACTTTATAATCTAGGCTGCCGGGACACTTTGTTTTAAAATATAAAAAAATATACAATTTTTAAATTATTTAGGATTTAATCCCAATTTTTTTGTTAATTTATAGGGTTTGTTGTTGGTTAAGTTTGTCTATATGCATTTCATTTGTTCTTACACCAAATCATCAGTAGACTTCAACCACCCAAATTCTTAAAAAACTCATGAATATTTTCTGTCTTTATATAATAATCTCATTAAACAAAATGAGAATTACTATAAAAAACCAAAACGTTCAAGTTTTTTTTAAGAATCCAACAAACCATTATTCGCTATTCGCTTGTTTTGATTTTCTTTTTCCCCTTACATTTGAATAACCATTGGTTATTACTAAATGTATTGAGGGGCAACCGAAAACAAAACCTTGTTGTTAAACAACACAATTTTTTAATTATTTAGAATTTAATCCCAATTTTCTTGTTAATTTATAGGGTTTGTTGTTGGTTAAGTTTGTCTATATGCATTTCATTGGTTCTTACACCAAATCATCAGTAGACTTCAACCACCCAAATTCTTAAAAAACTCATAAATATTTTCTGTCTTTATATAATAATCTCATTAAACAAAATGAGAATTACTATAAAAAACCAAAACGTTCAAGTTTTTTTTAAGAATCCAACAAACCATTATTCGCTATTCGCTTGTTTTGATTTTCTTTTTCCCCTTACATTTGAATAACCATTGGTTATTACTAAATGTATTGAGGGGCAACCGAAAACAAAACCTTGTTGTTAAACAACACAATTTTTAAATTATTTAGGATTTAATCCCAATTTTCTTGTTAACTTATAGGGTTTGTTGTTGGTTAAGTTTGTCTATATGCATTTCATTGGTTCTTACACCAAATCATCAGTAGACTTCAACCACCCAAATTCTTAAAAAACTCATGAATATTTTCTGTCTTTATATAATAATCTCATTAAACAAAATGAGAATTACTATAAAAACCCTTTAAATTAACAAGAAAATTGGGATTAAATCCTAAATAATTTAAAAATTGTGTTGTTTAACAACAAGGTTTTGTTTTCGGTTGCCCCTCAATACATTTAGTAATAACCAATGGTTATTCAAATGTAAGGGGAAAAAGAAAATCAAAACAAGCGAATAGCGAATAATGGTTTGTTGGATTCTTAAAAAAAACTTGAACGTTTTGGTTTTTTATAGTAATTCTCATTTTGTTTAATGAGATTATTATATAAAGACAGAAAATATTCATGAGTTTTTTTAAGCATTTGGGTGGTTGAAGTCTACTGATGATTTGGTGTAAGAACCAATGAAATGCATATAGACAAACTTAACCAACAACAAACCCTATAAATTAATAAAAAAATATATTTAAAACAAGTTTTTTTGCTTAAATTTAGGAAGTAATCCGAATCGACTGGGTTTAAGAAAACCTCAGTAAGGATCGTACTTAAACATTTCAAGTACGGTTTTGGATAAGTTTAACAATAAAATTCTTGATTTTAGAATGTGTTCTTACTTTCTGTGTCATCTAAAAACCAATTTGCCTGTGGGGTATATGAATATCTGATGATGTGTGTATGCTGACAATTGTGTGTATGTTTAGAAGTACGTAATAAAAAAAGTAAAAACTAAGCCAACAAAAGAAATTAATTACAATTGACTTTCTAAATATGGCGTACTGCCTTTTATCTACAATAAATTCAAACGTGGCTATAAACTTATAAAATTATGCGAGTGTGTGTTTTATTGTTATATTTTACTACCTCAATGCGCCTTAACTATGATTCTCGCATAGAAATTTTTAAAGGATGTGCTGGCAAGAAGGAGAAAAGTGTTGGGCAAGCACTGCGTAAACGAATATATTCAAGTGGAAGTATGTATGGAAATACAAGTGTTTGTAATTGTCGTTATGGTGGCACTGCATTGCGATGGTTGTCAGGTTACAAAACTTGCTGGGTGTTAAATTTTGCAGCCTGTCATTGTATAACAGCCTGTTCAATTTAACTCAGTGCTTTGTGCTGCTCATTTTCAAGCATTTCAAAATGCCACACTTTATCTACTTCGTGACCGGCCCATTTGCTGTTTGTAACTCATTAAAAATTGCTTACTAAAAGAAACAACTATTGTGTAATGAAGCTGGTAGCTGATATGCAAAAGGTAGAGATAAAATTAAATGCTATTTTATAAAAAAAGCTATTATACTTATACAACATAGTGTTGATGAAATGAATTAAAATGCAGATGATAATAAAAATAGCCCACAAGCAAAAACTTATTTAAATATTAAAATTATTTGAATTTTTTTTAAACTTTTTTTAAAAATGTTAAAAAAAAACATATTATTTACACAATTTTTGGCATGACTTTTGAACAAACCTGTGCTTGTTTTTCTGTGGTCAACAAATTCAAATAAAAATTTTTAATTTGATTAAATTAAATAAATAAATATAAATATTATGAACAGTAATTCTTTAAACAAAAATAATGCCAATGACCTCTCTCGCAATAACAAAATTTTTGTTCTATAAATGTTTTAATCAAATTTGTTCGTTTAAGCTCTCATTTTTATGCCATCATTTAAGTGCACTTTTTAATATCGCTAAGCTTGTAGCATAATTTAAAACTCCATTTAATTGTCACTTACCACGTTTAATCTAATGGCAGCTAAGCATAATAGTCTTTCTCTCGGAAATTCTTGCTTTCACTATTTTTTTGGCTAGACGTGCATATGCGCGTTTTTATTGTAGTTTTAATTTTAAGCACTTTTTTAAGACACTTGCAATTTTATAAGTCACAAATCTTTAGCATTTGATCTCATTTTATTACATTTTATAATTTTCTTTTTTTATAGAAGAAATAACTTTTAAAAAACTTAGCTTTAAAAAACATTTCTTACTTTGGTTTTTTTTTTATAAAATTTGTGCGATGCACTTAATATGTATATTAGGGTAGCATCTAAACAGACAAGGGATTTATTATTTAAGTGGGAGATATCACAAAAAGAGTTAATCATTCAATATTGTGCATAAGTCTTACCAATAAACCTTACTTTTTCCGGCTGGAAATAAGTGCGATGAAATCTAAGAAATATTGATAAATTTTGCAAAATAGCTCTAAATACACTGAGAAAACACTTTTATTTGGAACCAGCTGAGCCAGGGCAATAATGTTCAGAATTTAACTATTTTTTGATTATTTTAATTGCAATGCTCTCAATAATATTTTTGGAAAATCCCTTTAAAATTTGATGATATTATTTGTTATTGTATTAATTCTTTATTAATTATAGTTTTTTATAAATTTAAATTAATTTTTCAATTTAAGTTCAGGGGAGCTATTCAAAGTCAGTCGAACAAATATTAAATCTGTCTCTCCTTTTTTTATTCAGAAGCTACTGTAAGTAAACAAAGTAACAATGTAGAGTTTTAATTTTTTAACCCGTTTTTGGCTCTTTCACAAAAAAAATATAAGAAAAAGTTATTTAGTTTTTTTAATCCCATCTTATAAAAAGTTACAAAGTGAATAAAGGCACTATCAACCCCCATTTTAAATTCAGCTTCAAGTCTCTAGATGAACGCACTTCGGCTCTACGATAATAAATGGATATGTCAGTCTGTCCTTTATAAATATACAGAATTAATCCTAAGCGTTTAGTTTAAAATCTGGGCGTATTTAAGCTACTAATAGGTTTTAATATAAAAAGTTTGATAAAAAGCCACTACTAAACCCTTAAAAGTTTAATAGGAAAAATAGTTCAAGAAAAAAAAGAAAAACGCAAGTGAAAAAATTGAGAATATTTAACAAAAATATAACAAAAAATATCAAAAAATTTTATTAAAAACAATTAGCTAACCAATAAATAAAAATAAGCATATAAAATCACGCATGGCACGGTGTAAAATGATTTTTAATTTCAATTGATTTGTTGTTAACAAAAAAATTAATAAAAAGATTTACCTTCTTATTGTACACAATTATAAAAAAAGATAGATGATGCTTGACCGTTAGTCAAGTGTTTCCGAAGAGACTTTTAATACAAAAAAGCAAATGGCTATATTGTCGTAAGCTGATTTAGAATTTGAATTAAAATTTTTCTTCGTCCTTTTATTACTGTAAATAATTTTTTTCTACTTAGCTTATTTCCTGTCTTAATTTTAAAAAAGCATTGTCTTTTTGTCTTATATGCTTTAAAAAAGTTTTGAAGAATAAACCTTTTTTGAAAAACAAATTATTTTAAAAATTCTTCAAAAATAATTTGCAATAGTTTTTTTTTAGTATAAAGTAAAATTTGATATAAAAGCTACAATTGCTATGAAGCAACTGAAACATCACTTTACATTATCTTTAGAAAAAATTTTATACATTTTAACAAATACATTCATATGTTAACACTTATTTAAATAGAAAACTGCAGTCGAAGTATCTAACCATGCATATCAAATACTTTATTTTTTAAAAACTTACACACATACACACATAGATACTCACATTTAATAAAATTCACACGCGTTTGTATGCATTCATTTTATTAAATTTTTTATGGATGTTTTAAATAAGAAAGTTAAACATTTGTTGGTGTATAAAGACTCTATGGTTTTTTGTTACAATCACGAATATATCGTTCATTTGCTCGAATAGTGTCATAACACAAAAAAACCCATTTTTGGAGTTAACGATGCAGAAATGTTGGCTTAGTTATGCTTAATACTGTATATGAATTTCATCTTTAAATTGTTCCTACTTTTTATGTTTAAAAAGAAATTGTGGCTTCTGTTTTCTAGTAATTGGAAGTAAACCAAAAATTCTTATTGCGTTTTTTTTTGAATTATGACGTTCTTTGGGCAAATAAGCAACATTTATGTCTTATGCTGCAGTTGAAATAACGTCACGTTAAATTTAATATAATTGTAAGTATCTTAACAGAAAACTACGGAAAAACAATCTTGACTAAGATATTTCAATGTATTGTACAGGGCGTTCTTTTTGTATGCGAAAATGCTGAGACTTATCTACACTGTAAATCCACAAAGAACTGATAAAATATAAGTAAAATATAATCTAGTTAGATTTAACACCCAAATAATATTTGGACATAAATACTTAAATGCATAATAATAATAATAAAAAATAATACCAGGTATTTGGCCGCCTTGGGCTGCGCAAACATTATATCACAGCGAAACCTCTGCTTATCTGGTAAGTTAGCAAGTAATATTGGAGATGAACAAGCTCTGGTTACCTTTATTGCAAATAACTTATTATTTTTGTTTGAGCTGTCCCGAAACTCACGACCCCTGCATAAAAATGTGCTTACAAAAATCAATCGAATAACTAACCTACGGAGAAGTGGACTGGTCCAAGTTTATTGACGTGAACGGTTCCTTAGGATAACGACTGGTTCTAGTTCTTGCACTTTATATGAAGAAAACTTGTCACTTTTACATTGCGTTGCCATTGGAGGGGGCAATTGGTGCAAACCTAACAACTTAGAACGGGTAACAGGTCAACCCTATTTAAGAAAATTTTACATTAATTGTTTAAGATCCTGTTCGATCTGCTTTGTTTGTGTTTACGCGAGTGTGTGAATATATAAACAGATGTATGTTTATGTGTAGGGACCAGTATTTCTATTTTTCCCCTAACCTCTTTTACACCTTTTTACCAGTTACTTGATGTGTGCTTTTTAGCCGATAATGAACAATAACTTTTGTCCAATTCATGTTTTATACCTGTAACAGGACGCCGAACAATTGACACCCATTTCCCGTAAGGAAGTTACCAATGACTAACTGAACAAAATAAATAAAAATTTAAGAATTTGAAAACAAAAATATGATAAAAAGCCTGTTTCCTAACACTTTTTTGCATATATACCTACGAATGTAGTTATTAACGCCTTTACTAAAAGGTAGTTTTTTTTTTGATGAAACGAGCTCCTTACCTCGTAACCCATAAAGTTATCACAGCTCATTACTATAACCCAAAAAAAAATCCAGCTTCCTTAACCAAATGTACAAGATAATCAAAATAGATACTTCCTTTACAAAAGGGTTTCTTCAGCAAAATAATAATATCGTGCCTGCAATCATTGATGGAAAAATTATGCTGAAACCACAAGTATTCGTACTAATTTTTCAAAATTAAAATACATTTCATCGTTGACTTGCACTAAACCTTATTATCTTTTTCAACAAATTTTCTTACATATGACAATTTATATTTTTATACATAGCAAGACATTTAAAATTGTATTTAATTTCTGAAAAAGAGTGTAAGAAAATGTGAGTTTAGAGTAATGTTTCTATTAAAATTAATGAAAAAAGTTTGCAATTTTCTCTGGTTTACGTTTGCATCTGAGCCGTTTCGTAATTTTGTTGCCAAGATAGCAGAAGTTAACGAAATCTTTAATGGCATGCGTGCTCATAACAAGTGGGTTTCTTTTATTGTGCCTATTTATGTGATCTTAAAAAATTACCCTTTAAAATTGAAAACGAAAGGGTAAAGGTACACTGTCTTTTATTAAAAATAGCTTATTTGAAAACTGAAAGGAAACTTAAAATGGTTAAGGTAAAAACCAGTCATATATAATAAGAACCAAAAGTAAAAATTTTGAAATTTTTAAAACTAATTAAATTTTTTTTTATATATCAAGATGTGTGGGTATAATGGGAAATAAATTTTTTTATATTGATAAAAAAATAGTGCCATTATTGCATATGTATATTAAAGACTTAGATATTGCATTTCAAAAGATTAAAATATTGCATTAAAAAATCGTTTAAGGATTTAAGAAAGGATATATTGAAAATTTTAAAATTTTTTTAAATTACTGAGACTGGTCATTCTAGCATATTTTTTGCAAAATATCTTATTAGCCTAATTATTTGAATCAAAATATTATTGCCTGGAAGGGTGCCAGTGCGTATGATGGCTATACCAGCTTTAGAAATGTTTCTAATATTTAGAGGCTTTTTTAAACAAGAAATGTTCAGAAATTTAATCCCCTTTTAATTCTCTAGATATAAGTTTTTTCGATATAGAACAGTAATCAAGTCATGCTGCTTCAAAGTGAATACATAATTGCTTTTATTTACACAGAAAAGTATTTTTTTTAATTTATTTTGAAATCTAAACCGCAATTTTTATTTGCGACTTATGACTGTCTTACACAATCTGTAATTTTTTTTTAAACACTGTTGTATATTGCACAATTTTCCAGGTTTAATTTTAATTTTTAAGATTTTGAATTTTAAACAATTTTAAATTTGTTGTGCTCTTCCAAGTAAACATACTTTAATACCATCACAAAATTTTTCTTTATATTTGAAATTGTGATACAATGCACTTTTCAACTAAAATAACTTAGCGCTTTTTGTATCCACTATATTCGCTTTTTTTTAACACAAAAGATAATAATGTTTTTCTTAGATTTTATATTTTCTTTTCTTTGAAATTGCACTAAGCGTGCAAAAATTTAGAAAATATTATTTTTCCGAATATATTTGCACTTAAGCTGAAGTGGAACACTAAACAGCAGGCAGCCAGCAGGAAATTAACAGCATTTTTATCTTTTTGCAAAAAAAAAAACAAATGATATTGCTTTTCTTCTACGACAGGTTAGAAAAATTTAATTAGATATTTTCTCTTTTGTTATCATAATATTTAGTTCTACTTGAAGTTTTAATGTAAAACAACAAGACAAAACAAAAAAAGAAAGGAAAATAGTCTTTTAGCAGAAGCAGCATGTTAAAAGATAAAACTCATTAAATGCAGTTTTTGCACCCGATTCTTCTTTTTTCCTATTTTTGCAGAAACCAATGTTAAAAAATTTATTTTACTAAATTGCTAATTTTTGTACTTACATTAACAAATGAAATGGAAACATATTTCTAGTTTTTGTTGCTACCGATTTTCTCTGTAAGCTAAAGGATGTTTAAAAACTAAAAACTAGTTGAACTTGTTTTGTATTTTATAAATTTTTTTTTGAATTTTGTGATAAATATTAATATTATTTAAAACTAAGTTTAAATTTAACAGATCGTTGAGGAAAGAAAAACACATCAAATTATCTTGGAAATCATAAAAACCAACACTTTTTTCAAAAATCAGTATACTTCCTCATACTTTCATCCAATCAGAACACCAAATGAAAAATCAGAACGAATTTGAGAAATATTGGGATGCTTATAACCGAATATTATTTTCTTATTTAGTTATTTAATTTATAGTTTGATTTTATTTTTAATATTTAAAAAAATTATATTTTTTAAACTTTAAGGAGATTTATTTACAAAATCATAAAATTTTCTATTACGGCATAGAATGTTAAATGCCATTTTGCGACAGACAATTTGAAAAAATTTTTAAGTAAAAGCATATCCTTTTCTTAATCTTTAAGACCTTAAAAACTATATTATAAATAATTGATGCATAAATATATACCCAAAAATGTATATGCGTTAAATATTTAAAACTTATTTTGGGCGTTTACTTTTTTATATACATAATGTGTTTCTTGGTAGGCTCCCCTAAAGGACATTTGTTGTTAGTAACAGTGAAACATAAACAAAAGGTTAAAGTGCTTGTTTAAATAGTTTTTTATTTTGTTTGCTTTATTATAAATATTTTAATTTTTGTTGCTAACAAAACCCAAGCCTTCTATTACATAAAAAGTGATAAAGTTGAACTTGTCTTAAAAAAAGGATAAACTATTCCGTTTTGCTTCTTTTAAACATATTCTAAATAGAAAGTTTAAACTCATGGTGTTTAAGTTCTTAAAAAACATTTAAAATAACCAGAAAAGTTAAAGTCGATAAAGCCCAATTATATTTTACCCTACACATTAATTAAATTTATGTTTAATGCTGCAGTAGGCATATATTGGCTTTCTGAAGTGGGTTTAGCTTGATCATCGGATAAAAGCTGATTATAGGAGGTACGTTCAATATTGAACCATAAAATTTGGTTGTTTAATTGCTTACAACAATAATATGCAAAATTTTGCTGAGATGGAGTAATATTCGAGAGAGTTTTACTCCAAAATGCTTATTTCGGGAGAGCTTTTTTTAAAACAGAGCTATTATCACTCAAAACAACGGACTTCGTGTCAATGCAAAAAAGTTATGTGCGCCAAGTTTCCTTAAAGTTTGTTTAAGATTTCAACCTGTACTTTGTTTTCAAGAAAACCTCTGCAAAAACGCATAATACGCGTATAACATGTATAGTATATGCATGTAGTATTTATAAAAAGTTTTCAAGAAACTGGAATTAATGATGTTATACAAAATCAAGAAAAGAATAAAACACAATTTTTTAAGAAATAATTACTTTTAAGCAGAAACTCATAGCCCATTTTTGAACTTTTTATTTTTATTTACCCTGAAACTTTTATACTCTTAAAATATAACATCTTACTTCAGATTAGAATAAGCGTACCTCTTTTGTATAGTTAAAATACTTCAGTATAAAAAAGGAATTTAAAATAAGATTTTAATGTATCAAGGATCATATCATTGACTTTTGAAAACTAACACCATTGTGTCCCTTCTTACTTAACTTAAAACGTTTTACTTTGTTCCTTTCAAATCTTTTCTTACATTTCCTAAAAATGTCCTATGTGCGTCTTTTTTACTGCAAAGCGCTTGTTTTTTTATTCAGTTTCAAAACAGTTTTTTTTAATGTGTATTTTATTTTGTAGTGCTTTGAAATTAATCTACATAAGAAACACTTTTTATTTCCTTTTTTTATATTTTAATTTTTTTTATTATGTACTAAAGCTGCCTAGCAAATTTTTTAAGTCACTACATTACGATGTTAGATTTTAAAATTAAATTTTAATGTTAAAAAGAAATTTGATAATAAATTTTTCTAAGTTTCTTGAAACCTTATTATTTGAACTTAGATAATTTCTTCCGGATGTGTTGGAAGCTCTCTTAAAACAATTTCTATTTGTCGCTTAAGAAAATAACATATGAACCCTTTTTCATTCCAAACCAATTTTTTTTAAAACGATAGAGTTCTTCTGATTCTTTGTGATAATATTGAAAGTAGTTTGACGGCAGATCTTTGATCCTTAGACCAACTTTTTTTGGGACAAAGTTTGGTTTGTTAAAATTGTTTGGTAATTATGAAATGCAATTATTTTCTCACTAAATCAAATCAATTTAACAGCAAATAAATACAAATGGCATTATATATAATTCCTCACATATTTTTTTAAAAAAGTTGATATGATACTTGGGTAAAAGTTGAGATTTTTGCGATCTCACTTTTTATCTCATCCAAATTTATTTTTAGATGTACCCCTTTTAAATTTTTAACAGTTTATATAAAAGTGGAATTAAAATATGAAACTAAACAGAAAGTTTTAAGGGTTAAAATATAAGTTTCTGAGAATAAATTAAAAAATTTAAAATTGAACAAGAAAATTTTTAAATTTCGTTATGCTATATTTATACCACCTGAGTTCTCATCTGAGTTTCAGTTTTAAAAGTTTCAAAACACAATCTGATTTTTACATTTTAAGTATTACATTACGTCAAAGAAATCAGTCTTAGTCCGCTTATTACTAAAGTTGTTAAGCTGGTACAAAGTGTATGGCAATACAGCAACAATTATTTAATCTGTTAACTTTTAAGAACTACCCGTTGAAACTCAGACGTAAAATAGTTTGAAAATAACTAACGTTCTTTTTTAACTGAGGTTAGACAAAAATATTATCAAATTTAAACAGACATGTTATAAAAATATACAAATGAATCTGTGGAACTCAGATTATTACTCAGGTGGTATTAATATTGCCTAAAAACTTCGGAGATTGAATAAAATACAATCGAAAGCTTCTTAAAAGCATTTGAAAATTGTGTAGTTTTTTGCCTTTTACTTAATTTTTAACAACACCAAAGATTCTATGTTAACCTTCTTCTATTTTAATTGATCTAGTCATGACAGTCTGTGTGTCAGTTAAAACAATTTTTTGAAGCCAAATCAAATCAATGCTGGGATGTATCAATCGAAATGACTGCAACGTAATAAGATAAATACTACCTAAAGAAAAGTCTTTTTTTATTATCTGAAAAACTTTAAGCTTGGCTTCTAGTTCATTGGGATACTTTGTAATGCACAACTTTGATGTTATTTTGCTTTTATATTTTAAAGTGTTTTGTTTTTATCTAAATAAGAAATGGGTAGGTCAGCCGTTTTGCAAAAAAAAATTTAACACCAGTTTTTAACCTTCAACAGGATATAAAAAATGTTTTGCAAAAAAAGCTGTCAACATTAATGTTAAATAAAATAAAAACTTAAGAAATGCACTGCAGTATATTTCACAACGAATGTATTGTAGAAGGAAGGCTCGTTTGTTTATTACACATTTAAATGAAAAGCCCAAATTAAGGTTTACCAATAACAAAGAAGTTTATTTAAATTATTAATCTTTACATAAACGACGAAAAAAGGTAAATATGTAACGATGAAGTAAATTAATATACTAAATCGGACCAATAGCAATTACTTTTTGTTCCTTAATAGAAAATTATATTTTTTACCTGATTTAAGGCTCTTCTTTTAGACGGAGATACTCTTCATTAAGTAGTTTGAATTTATATTTAAAATCGCATAAAAGGTAGAACGTGTAGAGATTCAAAACTTATAAAAATAAAATTTCGAAGTCATTTTGAAAGTAAGAAAAAACTTTTTGGTAATCTTATTAAAATAATATAAAATTTACAATATTATTTGTTAAACTATTTTGAACATAAAATATTCTAAATAAAAGGCTATTTGAGATTTGCCCATAGGCTTTTTAATTTGCATTTGTTTAATCCTGTTAACACGTTTCAAACACAACCATGTTTTATATGTTTATGTTAAAGCAAGTGTTAATAAAAATTGTTGTCAGTTTTTTTAACATCCGATCAA
Organism: Melanophora roralis; assembly: GCA_963583895.1. Lineage (NCBI taxonomy): Eukaryota > Metazoa > Arthropoda > Insecta > Diptera > Rhinophoridae > Melanophora > Melanophora roralis. Next base: position 105,108,384 of record OY757188.1, on the reverse strand, counting down.
GTTTTGTGTATGAAGGAGAGGGTGTTGTGCATATTTTTATTAAAATAATTGTGGAACCTTTATGTTCAACATGTATTTGAAATATGAACATGTTTTCATATGTATGTTTGTGTGTGCTTGCATTAGGGCTAAGCAAGAATAAATATTAAGAGTCAAATTAATAAGCAATTTTTAAACTAAAAAAAAGGGGTCACAAAGGAAATTTTCATATAAAATTAGTATTTAAAATCTGTTTTAAATGTAAAAAGTTTTTCATTATTATTCACCTAAGGATTTTATTTTTTTCAACTCAATATTTGCCGTAAATAACTAAAATAAAAATTTGTAAATAGAGTTCAGGTATAAAAAAATATAAAAAAATATTTAATAAGAGTCAATATTTAGATTTGGTTATAAAAGTTATCATTTGTTAATGTGGGAGGGTTCCCCTAATAAACATTGAAGCACATAAGTTTTTTTTATATTTTTTATTCCAGAACATGACATCTTTATCATGTTTTTGAATCTAAATATCAGTATTTTGTTTCACAGTTGCAGGTTAAATAATAAAAAAGGTGGATTGATTGATGCCTTTAGGACATTTTTTTTTTAATATCAGAAATTAAATTTGCATGTTGTTTTCATATATTTAAAAAATTTTTTTCTTTTGATAAAAATTAATATTAGTCAATTCGCTTTTATTAAAAAAATTAAAAATTTTGTTATGTTTGGTATGTTTTTTAAAAAAAAAAAAATTATAAAAAAGATATAGAACCTGAAAAAGTCTAAATTGGGCAGAATGATGAGTGTAATGGCACTCATTCTTCGTACTGGTGCTGTGGAGAACTGCAAGTGTAGAGCACGCAGAGAAAATATCGCAACGCAAGAGTATTTCCCGTGACACCGCTCAGATTTTTCACAGGCCAGAACCGTAAGTGTCACATTTTGGGGGGTGTTTAATGAAAGATTTTGAGTAAATTCGTCCGCATTATCAAATTTCTCTTAAATGTTTTTTCCTTTGCTAAAAGTGCTGTAACTTTCTTCTCAATAAAAAAATAAATATGTTCTCGCACATATAAATATTCCTATTTTTTTATAAATACTTTTTATCAAGCGCATTATTTAAATGCGTGTTTAACTTTAATTTTTTTTTATAATTTTTAAAATTTCCTCTTGAGCTCCCCTTGGTTACAAACAACATTTGCGTTCCCTTCTCAGTCGTCACTTTTAACATCGACCTACAAAAGCTTAAGCTAAAGTACAAATAAAAAAGCAAAACACAAGACAAGAAATCATATAATAAGGACAATATTTACATAATTTACAAAGTCATGTGTTTTACATGACGACGACAACTTTATGTTTTGATTGAAACAACAACAAACAACAACTACATTATTAAAGTAAATAAAAACTGGAATAGAAATAATGCAAATATAAATATATACTAAAAGCAATATGATAAAAGCAAAGACAAGGAAACAAGTCTTTGAAAAAGATTAAAGTACTGCGTTAAGAATATTTATTGTGGTAGATTAAAGTTATACAAAATGTTGACATTTAAGGTCTTTCTTAGTACAAATATTTTTAATATGACGGCTGTTTGGAAACACATATTATTCTGTAAAAAGTTGCAGGTCTATGTATGTGACTAGAATATTGAAAAAGAGATATTTAATGCTTTATAGCACTAACTCCCTTTTTACAGTTTTCCAACTTATATTTTAGTTTGAATTAATAACTAAAAGCTGTGGGGTATAAAACAGAAACTCTATTATTAATTTTATTAACAACTCTAAAACTGTAATTGAAATACTTAAACGAGTAAATTTTTGTAAACGAATTTTTTTATGATATTTTTTTGTAATAGATTATTTGTTAAACTGGCTATAAGAAAATTTAAAAAATGCCTAGAACTAAAATTATTCGCACTTTTTTCAATAACAAGTTAGTCAAAATAATTCACTGTCTTAATTGAAAAAGTTAAAGGGGTCAGGTTCAATGCTAGATTTGGTTAATAAATTATTATTTATTCACAAAATTGTTTAGTGGTGAATTACTAATTAATTTTTTTAATTAATAACACAAAACTTTTTAATTGAAAATAATTTTTTTTATAAATTAGGCCAGCTGAAGTTTACAAGGGCAGTGTTGCTAAACATAAATGATTTTCTTAAGCTTGTAATAAAGGTAAAGAGTTTAAGCTTATTTACCATTTATCGACCCTAAATAAATTTCTGTGATGATTGAGGCATGTCCGTCTGTCCGTCTATTGGACTAGATGCCCATATATTTGGGTTATCAAGCCGAAAAAAGATATATTGATAAAAATAGACACCGATAAGAGTTTGATATTAAAACTAAGCTTAGAACCTGATGATGGCTGGCCCATTATTTTATATGACAAAATTTTTTTCTAAAATACACACATCGAAAATAACTCCCTCTATTTCATTGACTTTTATCGTGATCAGTCTATAATTTATTATTTATCCTTCATTAGCCGTTGTCTTTGGAATAACCATTAACTACATACGCTGAGAATAAATAATGCTTTCAAGATATTGTAACACATGTATAAGTCGTTGTTTAATTAAAGCGGCCTTTGGTGGAAAAATTAGAGAGACTAACAGTAAAAAGAAGAAGTAAATCAGAATTAGTCTCATTACTTAAAACAAATTTACTGACCATGAAACTGACATATATAAACCAGGTATTTTAAGTGGATAAGGTTAACGAAGTGAACAGTGATCGGTACATATAAAATTGATTTAGTTTTGGGCTCGGTGTTTGCAATTTGTCTGGCACATTCATTGATATAAACCATTAAATAAAGACATATTTTGATCTTAAATTAAATTCTTAAATTTTAAAGAAAATCGTACCAATAAGTCAAGCGTTTGCATTTGTGTGGAAAATTTTATTTATTTTTTGTTAATTTGATATTCATTGCCGTATGTTATATATGTTTAGCAGAAATTAAATTGGAACTCATTAAATATATCATTATTTATAAAATAAATTATATTTTAATAAAAAAAACCTTTTAGTGTTAATTTGCAAAATGCTTCCGATGAAACCTTAAAAAAAAATTATTGTTTAAAATTTAAAAAAAAGTTATATAAACAAATCGAAAAACAATGTTAAAAAACTCTTTTTAACTAAAAAACAATAATTAATTTATTTTAAAATAATTCATTTAAATTATAATGTGATTCCATTATCTGTTCATAACTCACAAATAATTTGATATAAAAAAAAATAAATCAAATAATTTTTTATTTCAATATTTGCAAAATTTTTTTTTATTTAAAAAAATTAAATTTTAGTTTAATGTACAATTTAAATAAATACTTTGTGTAAAAAATATTAAATCAAATTTTTTTTCTGGCAAATAACTTAACAGTTATTGAAGGTTTTTTATATGAAGAATAAATCTTATGTGTTAAGGAAAATGCGTTTTTGGAATTAATTGAGAAAACATTAAAAAATTATTCGAAATATATATATTTTTTATAAAACTTTTAAAATAATAAAAGCTAAAATATTTTTTTTATTTTTAATATTTTTTAATTGTAAATTGATGTAAATTACCACTCTGTGTGTTTGTAGGATTTAATTATTATTAATTTTTTATATCCCTAAGGGCGATCATCACACAAATAAAATATATTTTTTGCTTCTTTTATTTAAAAAAATTTTTTTTCTTTTTTCATAAAAATAATTTTACTTCGAAAACGTATTTTATGATTCAAAACTTATTTTTTTTTCACTTTAATTGCTTTTGTCTGCAAATTTTTTTTACGATGAATTTTTGTTTCTTATATTTTATAAAAAAACGATTTATTTTTCTTCACAAGCCTTTGAAAATGCTTTTAGTCTAATAAATTTTTTAAACAAATTATCTTAAATTTATTTTTATTGCAGCACGAACACATTTTCTGATAAAAATAACCACAAAAATTGAGGAAAATAGAGTACTGAATCAGAATTTAAATCATGAATAAAATGTCATTTAAAAATTCTCTGCAAAAGTATGAAAAATTGTTATAAATGCATTAACACTTAAAACAACGATTTTTTTCGCTTTCCTTTATAAGTACAAAAATGTTGAAAGTTAAATTTATTTGAAAATGCATGTATGAACATGTCTATGTATTTGTGTACAAATTTGATTACTAATGCAAGATTACTTAAATACTTAATAATGCACTTGCTTGCAATGATGCTGTCTACAAAAATTTACAATTTAAATATCGTAGCAAAAAAGCTGATCTGCATAAAACAAGAATGGGAGGAAGAAGAAGGGGGAAAATACAGGTGCAGTTGTGCTTAACAAAATTAAAATGTGTTTTTAGTGCTCCTGCGTATTTTGTTATCTGTTTTCCTTTAAAATTTTTCTAGGGTTTTTGTTATTTGCATTATATCCTGCAACAAAATAATGGAACTTAAACATGCGTGTGATATATATAAGTACTAAAATTCTTTTAATAGAGAAACAAATACTATAAAAGCCGCCTTGGAAAAGCACAATCCCTTAAACTTTGGGATAAATTTGAGAGTTTAAATGACCCCTAGGATTTTGGTAAAGTTTTTCAAGTATGTAAGTATTTATTGTATAGTTGGTATAATAAAAATAAGAATTCTTTTGGTCGATGTTATGGATAGTAATTGGTGCCAATAAAAATTGATCTTCATCAGCTGCAGATCTAAAAATTTCAATCGACATTCCTGATTCAAGACTTGTTTGCATTTGGCTTATCATTTAGCAAAAATCGCTTTTAAAATAAAATAATTGTTGACAACTATTGGCACAAAAAGATGGAGATTCAAAGCATGGACTATAGGGATGATCTTGGTACCTTCCAGCCTAAATAAACTATGCAGTCAGAACTAGAAAGCATCCAGCCTTTAAATCATTAAAGCTGGTTAAATACCTACATTTATGACTAAACTTTCCGTCAAAAATGATTCTGTTGTTAGCTAAATAGGGATATTTTGTCTATTCACTATTACGTCATTATGATTCTGATGGCAAATTTTAGTGCACAGGTTGATACCTCAAACAGCAGCCATAAAAACATAATAGGAAAATACATTGTTGGTTTCGTGAGCAGGAGTTGGAAACTGTTAACCAAAATGTTTGTACTGTATGGTATGGTTATCGCTGGTACATTATGAAGGGTTCAAGGCTACTTGGATTTTCCTGGACTATGCGACTGAAAACAAAGAAGTAATATCTTATTACTAAATTGTGGAGAGCAACTTTTCTGGACGTTAGAGATTAAGAGATAAAAAGGTATGTAGACATCTACAGTGAGCAACCTTAAAAATCTTGCAAACCAACTGAGCGTAGCTTAGATAAGTTAAAGCTAAGACCTGTGTTCCCGTCCTAGAACTATAATTTGCAGAATTCCTTGCGCTACTTATATCCTGAAAAGTAAATATTTTTATTTTGTTTGTATCGAAAAAATGATTCCATGAAAAATGACCCCGAATTTAAAAATTTAAAATCACTTTGGTTGTTTATCGAAAACAAAAACTGCCTCAAATGCTAAAAATAAAAAATGGTCCCAAGAAAATTTTGAGTTTGGCTTAAATTAAAAACGGCCAAACGAGATATAGCCCAAAGTGAAAATGAAAAAGGGCCAAAAAATTTTCATCAAAAGCAACAACAAGAAAATTTTGGGCAATTTTTCCAAATCTTTTGGGGCTAATTCCCTCTTCCGAAATTCAGAAGATTTTTTATTCTTGAAATAACCCCAAATTTTTTAAAATTAAATAAAAAGACTGAAAGCAAAGACAATGACATTGTGGTGAAATATGTTAACAGCTTCTACTATTGCGACAATATTATGAAAAACAGTTTAAACCTATTGGTTTTTTGATCTTCTTTTTGCAAGAAAAACCCAAATCAACTGGTTCAACTTCAATACAAAACTTACCTTTTGAAGCAATGTGAGACTTGAAATGCATCTGCCAGTACCAAACCTTTACTTAAGTGCTCACTAAAAGATGTCTGTTGAAAATTTTTAACACTTAAGCCAAAAGTGATTTTTAAATTCGACTTGTGGACAGCAATAAATCAAGTTTCCCTGCATATAGAAACAGTGAAATATAAATGGACCTGGCAAAACCGGATACTGCATAAGCTAGCAATCGACATCAGACCAGCAGCAATGATTAGCCTCCACAGGTTTTCAAAACAAAACGACAGTTAATTGGTAAAGTTGTTAAAAAGAACAAAATTAAACTAATAGGTTGGCGCAAATCCCAATGGAGTATATATGTAATGCCCACATTCTTCCATTGAAATTGATGACAGTTATCATGCAGCTAAATTCCTTATGCCATATTTATCAAAAGTTAAAGAGCATCTAAACATGTTTATATATAAACTTTTAACCCGATATTGTTTTAAATATTTATACTTTGAATATTCCAAAAATCTCTTGCATTATTTTAAATACATTTTGAGATCCTCCTCCTAATGCTGCATCTGTTTTAATTAAATATTGGTGTATTTACAACTCTTTTGTGTATAAATTTTTTTTTAGACAAAAATGCAAATGCATGTATGGCCATTTATATTTATATTTTTTGTGTTTGCTTTGTGGTTTTTTCTCTTTTTATTATTGTTTTTGTATACTCTTGCTTTTCTTCATCCGGGACGTTGTTTTAATAAATTTTTTTTATTTCCTTTGTAAAGGTGTAGTTGGTGCAGTTAATGTTAATTCTCCATCAGCAACTGCTTGTGATTTTTTTCTCTTGTTTTTGAATATGTTGCACTTTCACCAACAACCGCATCACGTTTTTCTTAAAAATTTATTTTATTTAAACAATTTTATATATAAAATTTTTTTGTGTTTATTTTCTGATTCTCTTTTAAGACCCTTTGTCATAAAAAATTTGAAATTCCATCAGCACCTTGATATGGTATTTTATGTTTCAAAATTAAATATCGTAGAAATCACAAACGGTATGGCAATCTGATATATATAAATGATATATGCTAAGACTGCTTATTCGCAAGGCTTATGTGAGAACAACAATTTGTTTTATCTTGGCCCTTAGACCATTATATTTTCCTTGTTTTTAAAAATAACTAAGGAATTTTTCGGGCTCAATATGCAACTGCCCTTAACAAAACTTCTTATATTTGTTTTAATAAATAAAACTTTAATTAAGAATAAGCAGGAATACCTGCATTAAATCAAACTGCTTTCAAGTGTTGTAAGATGTATAACTTTTTAACTTTGGCAGGACTTCAATATTTTTTTGCTTAACCTTTAACTAACGAGGTGGTGGTAAATTTTACCCTCTCGTTACATTTTTTTTAAATTCTCTGTTCCATTGCGCTCAATCAATTTAATTCTCTTAGTATCTTCATATATTGTGATCGTTGTCATTCAGTTGTGTTTTGGCTGAACTAGACATAGCACGAGCGGAGCTACGCACATGCTGGTGTAAAAATTCCCACTCCTCGGCATTTACGTAAGTTTTTCTTTGAAAATATTTTACCACCACGCAAACGTTAGCGTAAGTATTTAGTAGAAACAAATTTACCCCACATCGAAATTAACGTAATATTTTCGTGGAATTATTTTTACCACTCGTCTGTTTTCTTGTTGGTAAAAAATTATTTATATCAAAAACGTTACATTACACATTTTTTAAATTACGGGATATGCTATTTACGTCTACAGATCATGTCGAATTCAAAAAAACTCAGTGATTCAGTCATATCTCAATTTCTTGAGGAATGTTTTGAGGACGATGACGATGTTAGCGAAGTCGACGACGAAATTGTCGATCCGGATTTCTGCATTAAAGAAAGTGACATGGAGGATGAAATACGTATAGAAGATGATGCATGCAGTAAATACGATGAAGCGGATACAATGATTGTTGAGGAAATTGTTGGAAATTATGAAGAAGAACTAGTTGTTGATGAAAATGTATGTGAATCTGCTGTAAACTACTTTATGGAAAAAACGGGTTCAAGTGGTCAGCATTGGAACCAACACGCTGCGTAAAGACTCCTCTTCATAATATTGTGCGGTTACCAGTTGCTACACAACCGCAATCGGAAAAAGATTTATATGGATATTGGTCGCGAATTTTTGATAGCGATATGGAGAACATGATTTTAGAACATACAAATATAAAATTGAAAGAAAAATTTGACCTAACAGCACAAACTGAAGCGAAAATGCTAGATAAAATAGAATTGCGTGCAATTTTCGGTATCTTGATTTACACATCTGTATTCAAGTCTAACCACGAGGCCGCTCAATTTATTTTTGCAACTGATGGATCGGGTAGAGAAGTTTTTCGAGCTACAATGTCTAAGAACCGGTTTCTTTGTATTCTAAATTGCTTAAGATTTGATAACTCCTCTGATAGAAAACAACGATTATTGAACGACCCAATAGCAGCAGTTTCTGGTATATTCAATAAATTTATAGAAAACTGCCGAAAAAGTTATTCAATTGGCACTCATGCCTGCATTGATGAAATGTTGGTACCATTTCGTGGAAGATGCAAATTCAAAATTTACATGCCAAAGAAACCCGCAAAATATGGCATTAAGATAATGTCATTGACTGATGCACGCACACAATATCTTGCAAATGCTTATATATACTTTGGAAAAAACTCGGATGCAGTTGGTCTAACAAATGAAGAAAAACGACTTGCAGTACCAACACAATCAGTAATAAGGCTGTCTAAAATAATAGAAGGAAGTCAAAGAAATATAACTGCTGACAATTGGTTTTCATCACTTCAGCTGGTGGAAGAACTTAAAAAACGAGAATTAACTTATTTAGGTACGCTGAAAAAGAACAAAAGAGAGATTCCACCAGAATTTTTGCCCAAAAAAAATAGACCGTTGGGATCCTGCATATATGGTTTTACCAAAGATGTCACTATTTTATCCTACGTGCCTCGTCAAAATCGTGCTGTTGTATTATTGTCCTCCATGCATCACAAAAAAGAAGATGACCCACTCACTTTAAAACCTGCAATGATAGCTGATTATAACAGTACAAAAGGTGGAGTGGATGAGCTCGATAAGAAATGCTCGATTTATTCATCCGGTCGACGTACACGCCGCTGGCCATTAGCCATATTTTATAGAATTGTGGATATTTGTGGTGTCAACTCTTTCATTATTTTTCAATCTTCAAAGGATTATGATAACACCTCAAGAGGAGACTTTTTAAAAAAGCTTGCAAGACAAATGATTTTACCACATCTGCAAAGACGTCAACACAACCAAAAGCTCCCTCGGGTATTACGAGACACAATTGGTAACATTTTGGGTCCGGACTCAGTACCTTCGCCCGCAGTAGAACCGATCCACGTTGCTCGTAAGTTATGCCACATATGTCCGACTAGGCTAAAGCGAAAAACTACACACTTTTGTCTGCAATGTAGTAAGCCAATGTGTATGGGATGCAGCAAACGTATATGCTTAGACTGTGCGAACACAGATTTTGATGAGTAAAAAACCACCTATAAGGTGGACCTGCAGTTTTTACACCTGATTATTTTTTTTTATGATCTCTTTTATATCTTTAAATGTATACATTTGGCTGTGAAAAAATGCTCTTTAAGTTTTTGTTTTTTTTGAATTCATGTTTTTTTTATAAGTTATTTATATGTCGTTTTTTTTATATTAAAAAAAAAGGTTTGTGAATTAAAGTACCTGTTTTGTTCAAACGAATAACACAAATTTTTGTTTTCTTTATTTTTTGTAATTAAAAATATAGTAGCTTGTTTTTAAAAAAGAAATAATTATCAAAAAATATATTTTACTAATTTTTTTTTAGTAAAATTAAAAGGGGTAAAATTTACCACCACGTCATAAACTATGTCCCAAAATTTCACCTCGTCAGTTAAAGGTTAAAAAAAAATTATGTTTTTCTTATTTACTATCTTTATCATTTCTCCCTCTTAAAGCCACAATTGTATTTAAAATTCCGTTATATGTATTACGTTTGCAAAATATCTACAAATATACCAAATTGAATTTATTTAACAAAAATAACAATGTTAAATAAGTTTATAAAACCATATAATAAATGCATACATATGGCTGTACATTCCAGTATATATTCTTATAAGACCGGCAGGCATAAGCAGTGGTTTTTGTTTATATTCATTTTATTGTAAAACCCTTTAGAGACTTTACCATTAAACTAACAAAACCGGAAATGTATGAATGGAAAAAAAACAAAAAATTGTAATAAATAAATAGAAAAAGCACAATGAGTATACAGCATTATGTTGGCATTCAAAACAACTTACACAGGTAAAAATATTAAAACACACATGAGTTATAGTTTTGAAATAGGAAAACCACCAACAGAAATGGTGCAGGTAAAAAACTAGAGAACAAAAACACACACAACCATACAAGCATTTGTATGTAGAAACAAGATTCTTCTACCATGAATAATAGCTCTGAGATAAACAACTTTGGATAGTGAACTGAAAATAGGGAAATAAATGTCATTTCTTAATGGATTTTTCATTTGATAAATATAAATAACAGAAAAAAATAAAGGTTATTCGTACCTTCCTTAAATGGACACAAGGGATTTTTTTATGGGAAAATATAACAAATATTTAAAAAAAAAGTTTATTATAGAGGTGGTGACGATTGCGCTATTAACTGAATTGCTTTTTGATATCTACAGTTGCTTACGGTTAGTGATTGTTTAATTTAGTAAAATTTTTAGCATTTTATTTATTTCGGACAGTTATCTTTTTTATTATTATTACTGTCTTCTTTTAAAGATAAATTTGTGAGTAATAGTGCTACATTGTGTTCTAAAAAATAAATAAATTCCATGTCGAAAAGATGTTACGTTTAAGGATTTATATTGTAAAAAATCTTACAAAGTTATTTTGCCCTTACCTTAAATTAAGATGCAGATTTAAGTAAGTTTTTGGAATATATAATTAGAAAGGATATTTACGGTATAAAAAATATTTTTAATTATTTTCGTATTTGTATATTTTTAATTTTTAAGTATCAATTTCTATAAACTCATATAATAAAAAGGCAATTAAATGTTAAAACTACTATCTGTTAAAAAGAAAAATTTAATAAGCTGACATACAAAATTAAAGAATAAAAAATAACATTTTATATAGGTATTTTGAAATCCACTATGTAGTATTAATTTGCCTACATGTCGTATGAGCAATATTTGAATAAATAAATATAAAACATTCGCGACGTGAAACAAGGAGGTGCTAGCTGCCGAACTGAGTCCGGTAAAGATTTTTTGTCTTTTGGCGAAAATTTTATAGGGGATATCATTGATATTTAAACTACTTGTATAAATTGATAATATTTAGGGTTACTGACCCAAGACCAAGAACATTTAATCCTTTGAGGCAACAAACTGCACAAAAGCAAATTTTTTTGTTTAAACGTCGGATATTTTACTTTCATAAATAAAAGGAGAAAAGTGTCTTTGCCATTATATGACCCTTTTAAAAATTATATTTAGAATATGAGTTTAAGTAAAATATAAAAAAAATATTCTATCATACAGATTCAGGTTAAACCAGGGCAATAAGAAAAAGAACAATTATAAAATATAGTCATAATATATATATTTATTTCGAAACGGAAAGCTAGAGATTCGGATCAAACATTTCAAAGACCTTGTAATTAACCAAATAAAAACTGTGTGAGCAAAGACACTTACTAGCCTAAAATAAATTGTTTTGGTACATCAAATGTTTTTTTTTTTAGAAAATTATTCTAAACTGTATTTCCTATTTTTTTTTTAAATTAAAAGACATTTTGGCAATGCAGATCCTCATTTATGTGTTCTCAAAACCAAAAAGTACTGCAAAAAAATTAAAATAAAAGTGTAACCTTATAATTGTTATATTGATCTTAATTAGTAAATGGAATAAAATTTGGGGCTTAAATATTTGTTTTGATTTCACAAATAGTAACACCCTTATTTACTTGTTCATATTATATCCAGGCTTTATGGCTCTTTACAAAATTACCCCTTTAATACTTTTCGCGTACACAACTTTAAACCCGTCTAAATTATAAATATTAGACTGTAAGCTGATAGAGCTCAAAGTTTTGTTTTCGTTTTTAGTTGCGTTGCCTTTGACACGTTGTTATTTAAAAATTATAGCTTTGTATGCACATATATCTCTATCTTTATATATATTTATGCATACCTTTATAGATTGATAATCATTCCAATACATTTGCCTGCACACATACTTATACAAATTTTACAACTAGTTTTCAATTGGATTATTTGTCAATTTTGATTGACCATTCATTAACAGGAAATAGGTTATTTGTGAATTTAAAATCATTTGAGTTTACATTTCAAAAATGTTCAAATTAAAATATAAAATGCAGATTTAATCAATTGGATTGTGTGTTTCATTTATTATTGAGATTTAAAATTTTAAATATTTTTTGAAATGAAATCAATTGCGGTTGCAATTACTATCACCATTGAAATTAATAAAATTAAATATTCAATAGCCCTGCATATTGCTAAAAAATTGTGGTTTGTATCATTTAGGTACGTTTCAAGATATTTACTGTATATCTTTGAAAGAAGTCGCTGGTAAGTATTATTAACATTTATTACATTTACATATGTCTAATATTTCAGTGCTACTAGAGAGAAATAGTACGACATGCGGCAGCAGTTTGTATTTCAGTGATAAAAAGTATTGGTAAATTTAAAAATAAATATCCTTTCAAGGATATGGTTTGCAATGAATATATCTCTTTAACTTTTCATCTTTTCTTTATTTTTTGCTTTCACAAATTTACAATTTTAAAATAACATTGTTTAGTATTAAAATCTTGAGCTTTTTTTCAACATTCTAGAATCTCGGGGTATAACTTTTAGTTTTCTTTATTTTGTTTTGCATCATTAATTTCAGTTACAGTAGATTGCACATTTTAGAAAAATGTCGGTAGAATCGATTTTTTTATTTCTAAAAAAAATTGCTTTTCATATAAATTTTCCCTTTTTTAGTCACGCATAAAATTTTATATGCCCAAAAAGTTTCCAAATGTACATAAAGACAAAAGTTAGTAAATGTTCAAGATATTAACATACTTGAATGAATGAGTAAACTAAAAGGTGCAAAGAGTTTTGATGCTGTGTCCATGGAACACCTGCTCATTAATAAATAACCAAGCTTTAAGCATTATTGGAATATAATAAAAACTAATTCTAAAAACGAACACATTTATACCAAAACCTCAATATTAAAATGAACATTAGTATCGATGTAGATATTATACATACTCATACACCATGATGAAACAAGAACACGTTCAATTGTATTAGTTAGATATACAGAAAAAGTTTTAATTGCAAAACAAAAGCGTGATATTGCATATATGTATGTTTATATGGAAATAATATTCTTCAAGTACGAAAAAAAAATAATACTAAATGCACACGTCCATATTTAGTTAGTAGTAGAAATGAGTAAAACGTACACATAATTAGCAAACTTTTTTAAACTCAGGTTAAAGTTGTAGATGGGAAAGAGTTTTAATGAGCTTATGGTTAAAATAACATAAAACTATTACATATATGTAATTTTTTTACTTAAAGTTTTAAGAAGTTCTCTGTGAGCTTTATATACAGAAGCAACACAGGCCTACAAAACAGTTTGGTTTTTAAATGAATTAGTCAAGATAGCAAATAAATTTTTTTAATTTTTATTTGAAAATAGAAAGTTTGTTAAGGTTAAAAGTTTTTATTTTTTTTATAATAATATAACATTAATATAGTCACGCGTATCAAATTTCACCATTAACGTTGGCTACCTCATGTTGTGAGCACAAATTGGGATGCACCAGCTAGAAAGTCATTTGAATGTGAACCTGATAAAAGATCACGCAAAAAGGGAACCCCTTAACTACGAAAGAAAGTGAAGGAAGAAATTTTGAAACTGGGTGTGAGAAGTTGCAATGAAATTGTAGGACATCGAAGCCGATTCTATGTTCGGCGAATTGAACAAATGTTCTGTAATAACCAGCTAAGTAAGTATGTAAGAACGTAACTGGTAGATTTGCCTTTGTAATAAATCGTGTGAAAAGGTATATTGAAATTTTCGCTCTCTGTGTAAAATTTTTAGAGCTTTTTACAAATTTTGGAATGCAGATGATCGTTATCTGAGCAGATAACATGCAGAACTGTAAATCACTTTATATACTATACGTGGCATAGAAACCGTCATTACTGCAAGTGCAACATAGAGCACACATCTATCTTTTCAATGTCGCTTTCAGCAACTGGGTGTCATCCCTTCGAGATCTTGAAAATCCACAAAAGGGCTACAATTTTTACAAGTTGTTATTGGTGTAATATTGAAAAATAATGGATAATCATATTTGTTGAATGATATGTAAGTGTATGAAGAATTAAAATTTTTATCGTTTTTTTTGGCTGAGCCGATACACAAAGCCAGCCTTTGAGGCTTTGTAATATCCCAAAACAAAACTAAAACCGATTAGGGCATTGCATTGCAAATAATTTAGAAAAAAATTTTTGCATAAAGACGATGTAGATTTCTATACAACGCCTGAAAGCATGATTTTTTAAATCACGGCCCTAGTGGCCGAATTACTTCAAAATATGGACTTTTGGATAAGCAAACTTGTTAATATGATATAGTGCCTTTAATTTCCGTGATAGACTAGGAACGACAACTAATTAAGATTAAAAAAAAATGGTGCAAGTTGGACCAACAGAATTGCGTTCAACTAATGCTGCCGCCACATGTCACAAAATTTCTTTAAAATATTTAATGCCATAATATTCGTAAATAAAAAAGGTAAAATTTTAATAAATTTATTAAATTATCTTGATTATTTTTCAAAAAAAATTGTTCCTCCCGAAAAATCCTCACTTTTTTAATAAAAAAAAGTAAAAGTAAACACCTCTAACTGTTGCTTTTAATTAAGATTTAAAGGAGCGAAAATAAATAAATAAGTGTTGCCAAGTGTAACACGACATTAGAAACATGTGCTTATTGAAGTGTACTAATAAAGTTGGTATAATTTTTTTTTTGTTATAACAATGTATTATGGAATAATTACCTAAACGACTATTTAATCCCTTTTTCTTTTGTTTTCCTAAATTTGTTTTAATATATTCTGCATTTATATTACGATTAGGTAATTTTTTGTAGTATTCAAAGGGATGTGATTTGATCAACGCGTATTAATAAAAAAATAAAATAAAGATTTAAAATAATTACTATATAATTTATTTATAACACGTTAATGAAGTCTTGTTTAGACAGAAGAGTTTAATAAATAATTTAAATTCAATCAATATGCAAAAGCATCTTTGGCGATCGAGTTGGATGATAAACTCTAATTAAATATTTAAAACATTAGTTGTACATCAGAGAAAATTTTTCTCTACCATCAAACCATATGATTTTGTAAGCCAGGCAGCCAAAATTATTTTTGTCTCTACATTATAGGATTACGATTGGAATTAAGAGAAGAACAACCTCCAAAGCATCTGTACTCAGAGATGTCCGCTTTCTAATGAGTATTCTTTCGAAGAAATCTAAGACATCATTTAGGGTGAAAAAAAGTTTGTTAGAGTAATAAACATGAAAGGGATATTCTAAGACTGAGAAAAAAACTAAACTCAAGTACACATGTAAAACTTGTCTATTAATTACCTATCCACTAGATGTCTAATTGTATTGTTTATCGCAAAATCTTTTTACATCCTTCTTGCTTTTAGGATTTTGTAATCTAGAACAGCGGCAGAAATGCTCATTTGTTTCTTGTTATTTCGCCCTTCGTTATTCGTTATTGACTCAAATTATATTCTGTAGCCCCAGCACTAAGGCTTCCATTGCTTCTTTAAAGCTTACACTGACGTTTCTCTCTTAAAGATTCTTCATGGCATGCTCATATATTTTCATAATATTATCCCATGTTTCTTTGCTGCGAGTCAATTTTAAGAACCAGTTTGAATTGGATGAAATCTGACGTCTTTCAAGTTACTTTGTTATGTCTTAACCTAAATCAGGAGATTTAAAAATAAATTATATTAAAAAAAAAACTCACACTTAAAAAATATATAAAAATTAGTTATTATTCAAGCTTTAAAGGCATATTCAAAAGCAATTTTTAAACCAAAAACACATTTTTTACACTGATTTGGTATGAAAATTTTGTTTTTAAAAGTTAATTTTAAATTTAAAAATTATTTTTTTAAAAATAACTTGAAAAAATTTCCTAAGGTTTAAAATAAAATTCTTGAAATAACACTTGATTCATGTTTTAATATTATAACTTCTTTTAAACTTACGACATACATCTTTGTTTACTAATTGACACGTATTTTACGGCTATTTGAACACAACTGAATTCTATGGCCACTTAATGATGTTGACAGATATTTTTTATTGTTTATTTTTTTAACTTTACTAAAGAAATGGTAAGCCTTCTTATAAATACTTAAAAATACCTTTGATAATATTAAATCCTCCGGAAAAATCTTTTTGTGTGGTGAGGCGAGGGGTCAACAGAGAGCAGGGCTAGTTGCTTTATAAATATTTACCTTTTTATGTGCAAGTTGGCGTAAAATTTTAATAGCAATTTAATACTGTTCAATTCGTTTGATTTTGTTTAGTGTTAGTTAAAAATTACTTAAAATATGGAGATATTAGGCTTTAGTAAATTCTTTGGGGTAAAGTACTCCAAAACGAAAAATATATATTTGCAGATTGTATTATAGCATATTACTTGATTTATAACATTTATTTTTTTAACAATATTAATAAACAAATTATAATAATAAAATTGAAAAAAATCCTATTGTTTTAGTAAGTTTATTTTTTTAGATGACAAACTCAAAGACTTTAGCCTAGCAAGGCTTTTAGAACCGAAGTATACACCATAAATTCTTCCCTACATTTTTTATGAATTTTACTTTAACAAATATTTAAGACCTTTTAATTTGAAGACTACTTTTTTGTCTTTATAACAACTAAAATTTATTCCTCAATGTTTTTGTTAAATATACTTAAACCAAATTCAATGACCTAAATCGTAAAACTATTGTTGTTAAATTCATATAATATTTATGGAATATTTACACAAATGCACACTCAAATTTATTCTCATACATTTTAGTGGCAACAATAACATGTTCAAATCTATTGTTTAAATTGTAAATGCATACAAAATAAACCATCAATCATATTGTATGAGACAACGAAATAATAACAAAAACATAAACAATACACAAGTTTTCATGATTATACTGACATCTACAAATATGTTTGTATATATGTGCCTTTCAATGGGTATAGATCAACAATAATAATAAGGCAGCAGTGACAAAATTATAGTAAAAGTAAATTGTAAACAGTACCTACTAACACTAATGTGACTATTACAGTATAATGAAGATATTAATTGGTAAAGGCAAATTACAAAGGACTTTTAGATGGGCTTATTTCAAATTTTAAGCCAAAGCTTGATTTTTTATTTAATAGTTTTTTATTGTACCTTTCACATACCGAAATTGATATATTTAAGTTTATCATTCAATTTGTAAATTCAAGTATATTACATCTTCGACAAAATATTTTTTTTTAAAAACAACACATTTTAAATGCTCGTTACTGTATGCTTCTTGAATTTTGGCTCTTGTATATGAAATACATACAACAACATAAAGCTATAATTTTCAAAAAACCAAACCATGCAGAAGTTTAAAGATGAATTGTGTATAAATAGTTGGCAGCACATACTTATTCATTTGTAAATAAGTAAACACATCTGTCGCTGACATGAGAAAACGTTTTGCAAACATTGTTTCATGAAGTCTTACAATTCTAGGATGTATAGTTCTAGGATCTTAAATATAAATATTTCAAAATAAGTTCAATCTGCCGTTAAAATGTTTGGATAGAGATTTGAGTAAATTGCGAATCCGTTGACTTTTTCAAAAGGCTGCAAAAAGTTATTTGTGAATTTAAAAAAAAACTTAAAAATTCTTTTAAAAATTTATATATTTCATTTTTTTTAAAGGTTTTGTGAAAAAAAATTAAAAGTAGGTAAGAGTATTTTATTCAGCTGTGCGAAATTTTATAAATCCTACACAACGTGAAGTGGTTTTAACCCTAGTTTTTTCAAATTTTATATGGCAACCCTCTTAGCGGGAAAAGATTGGGCTTAAGTAGGTTCTAGGAAAATGTTTGCAAGAAAAAATAAATTAGGGTCAGTCTTACATTTGACCTATCCGCGGGCACCCTGGAAGCTGCCCATTATTACAATTTTCCAAACTTTGTATGAGAGCCCCCTTTAGCGATTGAGATAGGGGGTAAGTATGTTCGAGGAATATATTTTGGAGGGGAAACTAATGGGGGTCTATACATTTTATTCCTTTAAGTGCGACTCAAGGAAGTTTTAGGGATTTTCACCATAATTTTTCTAATTTTTTAATGGCAAATCTGCTAAGGGCTGGAGATAGAGGATATGTTTTTTTCACAAAAATGTCCTGGATAGTTGTAGAGGTTTTTATTTAAAAATTTTAGAGAAATAAAAAGAGACAGTCTTGATTTTTTGCTTGGATCTCGGTCAGTTATTAGGTAGTTTTCGCTTAAGTCAAATGCACAAATTTTACTCGGCCGCACCTCTTTTGTTATCGCCAGGATGAGCTGTCGTAAACGGGACACAATGAGATAACTTTAAGAAGCTGTAATGGCTCTTAAGTGCAAAATCATAAGTTGATATTCGGCCTGTGCAGAAATTGATTAAATAATGTATTTGATTACATTCAAAGAAATGTCAAAATTTATAATAAAGTAAATTATTATGAGAAACATAGAAATAAATAAAAAGAAAAAAAAATATATTTTTTAAGGTAGACATTCTAATATTATAAATATTTTATAAATTTAATATAGTAAAATACTTGGTAACTTATTACATTAATATCGCACTATATGCATCATATAAATATTTTATTACAAATACGTGAAGGTGTAATTTTGAATCTCACATGTGTGAATTGCTACACACACATACACAATTTTGTCTATATAGCACTTATGTGTGTACATGTGACGGCCTGACAGAGATTTTATTAAAAATACATGAATAACGCGTATAACATCATATCGCACGCTGAGTAATTAATAGTCACAAATTTACCATTTACCTTAAATGCCAACAAAATATCCGTGATCACTTAGGATTTTGTTTCGTAACAGGTAAATGAAAAATAAAATGATTCTGGTAAAATAAATGTTATGAATGTTTATAATTCTGTATACGATATCTGTTTGTAGAAATTATATGTTTTTATTTTGCATTATAATAAAAAATTCAAATATGTATATTTACAATGCAAAAGTAATATATTTTTATTATTATAACAACAACATATTTTTATGTTATGTGCAAAAAAAGGCATAAGGACGACAACAGGAAATTTGCGAAGATGGAGCAACAATTTTGGTTATGTAAAGTCAGATGTACATATTTTTTGTTCCCATTGTATTTTATAGCAACAACAAAGTGGTTATTTCAGCAATTTAAATTGCTTTTTTCCTAATTAGTTTGATGGTCCATATAGTTGAAATATCAGGAAAAATTTTACTTTCGTATTATTTAGGAACTAAAAAAACAACAGCCGGCAAGGTTTTTGATTGTCCTTCTGAAAAAGTAAAATATTTAATAAAGTACTTAGACATTTTGTATGATATTTATAGAAGCCAGACAAACACAAAAACGTTAACTTTGTTTGTCCATATTAATCGGTCTTTGGTTTGGTTTGATAGCTATTTCTGCAGGTCCTTTAACGTGTATCTTGATAATTCACTAAGTTTACCCAATAAATTACTTTCCCGAGGTCTGTATCTCCTAGCAGCTAGGATAGAAGATTAACTCTCCATATTTTCGCAACTTTGACAATATTTATTATAAAAGAGCACGAGTCCACCCGCATATCTACACACCATCCAGTGACCCACTAAGACCAAGGTCAGCCTGGATACGTATCTTAGATTGCAGTTTAACAACTGGATATTACATATATATATTCAAAAAAGAACCACATTAACTTGGAGAACATTAGACCAGAAACGACATTGCAGTGTGCAATGTCTATCACATAGCAGTCCGGAAGACATACAGTATGCGACAAAACATATGCACGAGATTGTACTTACAATCAAATATCTTTAAAATATAGAAAATTTCATTGGTATTTTTACTTGTGTTATTTTTTTGTAATGATAATAGAGTCCTCTTACTAACACAAGACAAAAGCAAAGAAAAAAATGTTTAACAAAAAAAAAATTAATAATAAACTTACAAAACCGCTATTTTACATGCGACAAAACAAATGCACGAAGTGGTTGGTACTTATGTTCTTCATTTTTTTCTAACAAATTACCAATAAAAGAATCGTTAAATGAGATGCACAATTTTTTAAATTTTAACGGAATAATTTGAAAAATTTTGCACGCGTTTATTATTATTTATATTCATTCAAAGTCATTGGTCATAGTCTGCAATATTTTAATAAAAGGATGGCTTACAGCAAATATTCCGATCATTTAAAAGAAAAAATTATAAATGATTATAATAAAGGGCAATCAGTAACGTCGATTGCAAATAAATTTGGAATTCACCACAGTGTCATTTCTCGCATTGTAAGCCGTTTCCGTTCATCAGGATCGTTGGCTACCGTACACAGAGGTGGTAGTCCCCGGAAAACCAGTAAACGGGACGACCAGGCAATACTGCGCTTAATAAAAAAGGATACATTTTTCTCAGCAAGATCTATTTTAAGTCAGTTAAACTAAAATTTATCGATTAGATCCATCTAAAGACGATCTGTTGAAGGTGGATTAAAATCATGTAGAAGTGCAAAAAAACCATTTATTTCTGCCAAAAACAGATTAGCTAGAATCGGATTTGCAAAGGAGCACATCAACTGGACCACAACCTAATGGAAAACCGTACTCTTCTCTGATGAGTCTAAGTTCAATATTAAAAGTTCTGATGGATTTAGGCTGGTACGTAGACCAAAAGGACAACGCCTTAACCCTCGATATACCAAAGGTACGGTAAAACATGGAGGAGGAAATGTATTGGTCTGGGTATGCTTTTCCGGTCATAGAATCGGACCAATTCATAAAATAAATGGTGTAATGGATCGATTCGTTTACAAGGATATCCTACAAAGCATAATGCTACCACATGCAGAGGAGAAAATGCCGCTTGAGTGGAGGTATCAACAGGACAACAATCCCAAACACACGGCTAAATGCATCAAAGAGTGGTTTGCAGTTAATAAAATTAATATTTTAAAATAGTCAGCGCAATCGCCAGATCTCAATCCCATAGAAAATCTATAGAATATTGTAGATCGTAAAATTAACCGTGATTATTGCAGACTTAGGGATGAACTTTTCCGTTAGGTGGAAGTAGCTTGGAATAAAATTTCTGGAGAAATTTAATCGCACCTAATTGAGTCCATGCTACGAAGATGTGAAGAAATTTTAAAAAAAATTGGCTACTCAAATAAATATTAATATTTTTTTTAATTTCCTAAAGACGTGCATATGTTTTGTCGCATACAAAAAACTGTTTTTTATTGAATAATATGAATTATTTTAAGTTTTATAAGAATTTTTATTTTTTTTTTATATATTTTATTGAATTAAGGTTATTAACTTTATAAAAAAAATAAATATGTCCAATTTCAAATGTGTTTGCTTTTGTTTTTGAGACATATTCTACTTAACAGAAGTTCGTGCATATGTTTTGTCGCACACTGTATATACGGAACATATTTTGGCCCAAAATACTCTTCATCAGTTAGGTAGATGAAATAGGAAATTTATCTCAAGATCTTTAAAGCTAACGGTAGATCCTTCAACAGGGTCTGATTTGGAGTTCCTGAAAAGAATAAGAGCCCCAAGGTCCTTATAAAAATCTAAATGGGGTATAACATACTCAGAAGCTTGGTTCTGGATCAATGATAATATGCCCAAGATCCCACATGGCCGTATGCCCTTGGTTTTTAACGCCCCAAAGCCCTGAGCGTCATTACGCTGCTAGCAGGTGTAGCAATTATGTAAAGTTTCAAAGCAATCAGGTGCCATATCCCAGCAAAAAATGCCAAATATATAATTAAGAAGGAAATTAAGTATTTATAAAGAAACGGGTGCTAGGGTTAGGTAAGGCGACGAAGGATAATGGCGAGTCCAACTCAGTGGCCCTCAGGCTCATTGGGAATTACTTTAGAAGAGTCAAGATCTGAAAATTAAAAAAAGTAAAGACAAGCATTCTATAGGTAAAAGGGAAAGAGAGCAAGAGCGTCATCCGCAAGAAGTCCAAATCAGTAGTCATAGGCGCTGAATCACCTATCTGCCCAGCTACCCAGTCTCCTTAGTTAAACCTTTGATGCTCCCCAGCCCACACCCAGGGACCTCACCAAGTCCATCTGAGAAGCGCCCGCCAAACCACCTCTGTTGGCGAATCTGCAGCCCAGGGAAGTGGCAGAAAATATGTTCTTCCGTCTTTATCTCCTCTTTGTCCCCGCGTACCCTGCAAAAGCCGGGAGAGTTCCTTTCCCATTTAATCGTCTTATAGCTAACATCGCAGTAACCTGTGAGAGTCCCAATAATGAACCTCAGAATCCTCCTGCTCTCCCTGAGCAGCAGGCCAGTGCCCATCCTGTCCAGCAGTTGCTAACTGCCTGCTAATTTGATTTCTTTTACATTAACCTGAAATCTTGCTCCTTTCAACTTTTGAACTATTTATATAACTAGCTTTTTACTTTAACGCTAAGTGGAGTGCAATTGGTAATGCAGGAAGAAAACTCAGAAGCCTTAAATGAATTTCATTTTGTGCCAGCTTGTTTCAACTGGGATATTCAGTGCCTACGCAGTGATTCTGCAATTCCAACGCATGTAGATCTCAGAACCATGTACAAATGGAAAGCAAAGTTAAGTAAAGAGAAATTTGTTTAGATAGGGGTAGTAAAATGGAAATCTCTCTACAATTGCACAAACAATATATAAATTTTTATGTGCTTTGAAACCAGCTGCATCATACGTATAAGATGTACAATTTAAAAAGGAAAATTTTATAGGATCAGAAAGTTGTATAAATCTCGGATAATGTTAGAGCTATTAGTCCGAAATTTCTAACTTTGGCTTAAAATAAAGTTAAATGGAAAATCATTGTTATAACATCCTTTTACAAAAAGCCATTAATCTTGATCAATGTATAGATGATATTATCAACAATTTTATAAAAGTTTATATGTGACGTACACAGCATCAACGATTACTACTTACTAGTTACATCAAAACCGAAATCCAAAAAGGAATCAAAGATAACCCTAATAAATTCAATAAACGAACAACGGATAAAACAAATTTACTTTCAAACTTGCATTGAAATAACTAACAGCTATCAAGTGTTGTTGTATAATAAAGTAAAATGTCAAAAATGACAAAACCACAAAATGACACTCATTGACACCATTCCTGTTTATAATATGAAAAGTAATAAAAACCACCGAAGATTCTGTAACTGCTGCTGGTAAACGTTGATTAAGCAAAGCAACAAAAACATGACTGATTCTTCAATATTTAACCACATCATATACCAATTACCATTCACCCTTCAAATATACATGAAGCAAAAAGGACAAACTTCACAAGCAGATATATGTGTTGATATACAGATGTGTCACAAAACTGTCCATCATTTTATGATAATGATGGCGATATTGGCAAATGCAAAGTTTTACTTTTTTGAATTTCGGTATCTAAAATCTGCCGAATTGTGAGTTTGTTTGATTTTTTCTATGTTTTAGTGATTTATTGAAAATATTTGCCAATGACAACTGGATGCATTGTGGTTACAGCAAAAGGGACCATAATAATCTAATGTAATAAAGATCGAATTGTTTTGGCAAAAGTATTACATTTGTTGTTTTTGTTTTTATATGCATTTGATACGTTTTGCTCTGGTTTAATTTTCCATGTTTAAATTGACTAGAAAAACTATTTTTGATACATTGTTATATTTTATGGCAAAAAGTAAATTGTTAAAAAAAATCGTTTTAAGTTTTAGAATTTTTATGGCAAAATATTTTTACTATTCTAGAATATATACTTCTGTACTATACTAACAGTAGTATAAAAAAAATTTTTAAAAAGCTTGTTGTACTACCTTTGGAATATTTGAATTTTAAAGAATTTAGTTGTAAATAAGTTTTTGAATGTTTCTCTAGTGAATGATAAAGAACATTAGTTGCTTATAGTTAGATTAACTCATATGTGTCACATTTAGTATCTTATCGTTGTGAGTATATCTTTCTTCCTTCATCAATTTTTTAGTTTTTCTACTTTTTCTGTTTCCTTTTTTTTAAGATTTCGTAAGGCAATGATATATAATGTCAAACGAAAACTTTTTAATTAAACATTTTTCAAAGATAAGGTTTCTTAACGTTATCATTATATTAACGAAAGTTTTTTGTGTTGCTTCCTAAGAGAGATTGTAAGATTAGATGAGCTTAAAGTAAAACAAAAATGATTTAAGTTATTAACAACCTTGATGTGAAAAAAAAATATATAAAATAAATTACAAATGAATTATAGATTGATTTTACATCAACCGCAGCGAGCAACATTAGAGGATGCCGGATGTTAATTTATTAGCTGGAATAAGTCGAAGGATATTTGTTTCTTACGATGCACTTAAGAACCAAACAATTTTAAATTTATTACAAGTAAATGATTAAGTTTGAACTCATATAAAACATATTTTAATTATATAAAATTAAGAATAATTTAAAACCTAAACTTGAAGCAAAAAAAACGAAGTTTAGTTTTTACCTCAAATATAAATTTTCTAACATTCGTTTAATTTTTTTAAAATCAAAGTGCGTATGAGTGTTAATAATATTTAAATTATATTAATCATACTTAATGAAATCTTAAAGATTAAAGAAAAAAACTATGCAATAAAATTTAATAATAAAAATATAAGAATTAAAAGAAGGAAAACGCTTTGGTTTCATTAGTTTAAAGTGTAAAAAAAACTACGAGCTGGCTCATTAGGGTACAAAAGCCAGAGGAATAAGTAGCCAATGCTTACAACCAATCAACGATTACTGATTTTTGAAAATGCATTCGACTTGGCTGGTATTAGTAAAAACTAAATTTTTCAATAAAAAATCTCTGAAAATAAAGAGTATTTATTTTTTCATTTGCAAAAACTAAGAATTTAGTAGTGATCGAAATTGAGCCTTAAGTAATAATCACGAAATTGTAATAAAGTTTAGCTTTGTCGCTAATTAAATTACCCCTTATTTTTTTTTGATCTGAAATTCAAAATTCTATAGGTAAGTTTTTATACCCACATCATGTCTGAAACCTCATTTCTTTTGACCATATATACTAATATTTATGTACAGATATGGGCAGTCCCATAAGACAGACTTGTTTTACTGAAAAAAATACTAATTTTTAGACTCTTCGTTACATTGTTCAAGACTAAAAAAGTAATAATCATTTAGAATTTGTTTTGTTAAAGAAAATAAAAAAAAATCTTTTATATGTGCAAGGTCCATATGAATTTTGGAATCATTAAAATAATAAGTTGGCTCCAAAATTTGTTTATTTTGCGTAACTCTTTTTGCCGGAATATAGTTTACATAGAGTTATGCCCTTTCCACTGTTTTACCTGGTCGAAGCTTAACATAACCTGCTTTACTTACAAAATAAGTAAGAGATGAACAAACATACAAAAAACACTTTAGTAAACTTAATGTCATATGATTTACAAAAAGTTCACATTATAACAAATATACTTGACTCCAAACTAGTTGCATATCTGACCTTTTTTCAAACTTTGAACTATCGATTTTTAGATACGGTTTTCATAGAAGCCCAACTAGTTTAGTTTAACATAGTTAAAAACAAGCTTAAGTACTAGATATTGTTTTTTTATTATAATGTTTATACCTGTATTTTATTTTTTATTTCACTTATTATTAAGCACAATCGATGTTTAAAATGTTTTTTTAATTTTGCTCTTTTTTGACCTGCAGACACTTATCCCTTTTACAACATTCCTATTTGCAACTAGTACATTGTTCTTCTAAAATGTTACTAGTTTCGACTTTAGCTGCAGGGGTATATATATATCGACAAACACACACACACACATACACACACACTCATAATCATTCACGTTGCTAAAAATACATATTACTTCACATCCATAACAGTGAGTTAAAGCTGTTTTTCTATTTTTGTTTATGGAATAAAATTTCATTTAATTCCCAATTTAATTCAATTTAATATTTTTACATTCCCAAAAACAATAATAAAACCAAATATTCATGATTATATATTGCCTTGGTCAAATTGGTGCACCTTTTTTTGCTTTCAATGTTGATATTGCAGTTTTTTTAATAAAAAAAAAATACTCATGTTTTCAATATTTGTTTTTAACCAAAATGCTACTATTATTTTAACATGGTTGATTTCAACAAACAGGAATAAGTGTGTATGTGCATATGCGTGTGTTTGCTTTTGAGTGTAATTGGTAATGTTGGCATGAGAGTGCAGATGATTTTACAAAGAAAGCTTCAAACATAAATTGCAAAACAAGAGTAAAAAAGAGCAGGAGTTTAAAGATGTTTACCTTGTTTTTGTTATTATTTTAAAATTTATTTGGGTTTCAAAGTTATTAAGACATCTGGTTTAGATTTGAGGTTTTCTTTGATTTCAGTAGATTATTTACACTGAAGCTCTCTACTTTGGCATAAAAATATATTGTTTATACCAAATTTTAATTAAATTATGTTTGTCTATATGTAAAACAAATGCCAGCAATTGAAAACATCAAAGTGTTTAAAATATATAAGAAACTTTCATATTAAAATGAAAGATGAATTATTTTATATTAAATTAAGATGGACTTTAAAGTCAATATAATATATTTTAAAATATTAATGTAAAATGCTCAATATATATAAACATGTGTGTATGTGATAAGACTTAAATTAAAAGAGTCTGTTTGAAAGCTAATTGATTGGCAAATAAAGCATTTCTTAGCTTAAGTATTAAAATTTAATAAAAAATTAAAGCTCAGGGCAAATTTTTCAAATTTGCTTTTATTGCAATCACAAAGATTCTACTTTAAATAATGAATTACTTCCTTAATTACAAATGCTGTTTCTTTGCCAAGAAAGAAAAATATTTTTGTATGGATTTGAGTTTTCTTATATTTCAACACCACTTTTAGCTTCATATCCACATTTCTGCCTTCTTAATTACACTAATAGATTTTGCATCTCCTTCCACAATAAACTCTCAAGTTTAATTAAGAAGAAAATATTTATTTTGTAAGATGTTTTTAATCGATTTCTTGCAGCTGGCATTTCTACTTAATATTTCTTGTCTTTGATGTTATTTCTTATAGTATTGCCGTAAGGCTTTGAAGAGCTTAATTATATTTAAACTTTTTACCTTTGATATGACAGTAATTAAAAACAAAACTACAGTAGAAGCAGTGAGCAAACAAATTTATGTGATTAAAAATTTATTGAGTTGAACTAATATGGTATGGTAAAATGATTAAATGAATATTAAAGACAGCAAAAAAACCTTAATAATTTGATATAAACAGTATTTAAAAACAACAATTGAAACACATGCAGCTCGGTTTTAATTGAAGAAAAACGGTTTTAAGTTAATAACTCAATTTTATCTAATACTAACGTTTTAATGGATTTATTATTATAAGCCAAAGAATGTCAAAATAGATTTTTTTAAAAATTTGAATGGACAAGGAGATTTATTTTTAATTTTTGGTGAGCTTTTGCCTTTAAAACAAGAAAACATTTGTGATGTTTAAGAAACAAAATCTTGGGGATTAATGTATGGTAATTTGTTAACACTTAAGACCTTAGACCCAACTAAGATACAGGATGTTTCTATATTAAAAAAATCAATAAAAAGATAAAAACATGGCAACAGATATCAAGTGCTTAAAACATATTTTTTGCCAATTGTATATGGGTAATTCCTTTGAGACTATTGTGGTCATTTTGTTAATATTTTGGCTTAAAACTCAAACAGTTCAAATTTTAGTTTAAAAAGAACATACAGGGACATAAAAGCATATGCTTTGCTGTTAAACTGCTTACTTAGTCTAAAACAGCACCTTTTGTCAAATATTGTACTTTTTTATTTGGAATCTGATATTGTGCATTCTGTTTATAGTACCGAGGTAAAAACGGTCGTACAATTTTTCACAGTTCTAGTTTTCAAATTCTATTTTCTGTCCAAATTTACTGGAAATCCTTTGCCTATTAACTAGGTTCTACCTACAATTACTTCTAAGCCCACTTTGGCTGATTCGTCCTAGACTTATTTAAAGGTTGCAACCACTGGCAATATTTACGCCATGATGTTGGTATGGTCGGCGTTAGCAAGTAGCTTGTGTTGTTTCGTGCCAATTTTATTCTCATTTGTGTCTTGAATAATTTTCTACAAGAAAGTGTTACAAGGATTACAAGAAAAATTGTCTCAAACTCCGTTTGCTACTAAAAGGCTCAGATATTTTTCTGCTTGTCTTAACTAAGGACTTAAAATCAGCTAAAGTCATCAAAGTTGTATCAGCTTTGAAGAAATACTAAACTCAGAAATAGCTTAAGAAAAGTTCAAATATTTGAGGCACTCGAAAGTATATTTAATGTGTTGAAGGCTTTTTTTTGGGCCATTTCCAAGATTTGGTATAGGGTATATACCTGGTCGTTGGCGGAGTTGCCATGTCTAAGTCTACACTTATGTTTCCCAATTATTTTTTCGATTTATATTTTAATCTTTCATATTATACGCAGGCTTGTTCTTATGTACAGTTTTGTCTTCTTTGTGCCCAGTGTATAAAACATTGATGTTATAATCCTTGTGTATGCGGTGTTTTGCCAGACTGTAAAAACAAGCTAATGCGTTGGCTCTTGGGGCTTTAATTCACTTTAATCAAAGAACTTCTTTATAGACCTCATCCTTGAAAGCCGGAACGTACTTAGTACTGTGTAATTGGATTGGTTCTGTGGTAGCTTCAGCACCCCTACTATCGGATACCAAAAGGCCTGAAGCACAATTTTTCAATATCGTTTGCATCTTCATTGCTTCAAAGTTAAGATTAAAAACAAAATTATATTCTTTTAATACGAAGACATATTTAAGAAAATATTGTGTTCGAATAAGTAAAAGTGAAGAAGTGCGGAAAGTGTCTTTAATTTATTTGGCTTATGAATATTTTTGTATAAATTTCAAAGCTATTGGGCCTATTGGGATAGAGGATTATTTATAAATTCATTTGTCAAATCTAAAAATAAATAATAAAAATACTTTTAAATACTCTGGACTTAAATAAATAAAATATAATTTTTACCTTTTTCCTTTTTTGCTAAAAAAAAGTTTTTATCGAAAATACCGCAAAATCCGATTTATTTCAAAATAGATTACTAAGTGAATATTTTTCAAAAATATAAACAAATTTCGATATTTGTTGTTTAAAAGATATTGATTTAGGACTTTTAAAATATAAATCATGCTTTTACCAAGAGTGATCTAAAAATTCAAAAACAATTACTGGATGTTACCTTTTTTTCAATGTTATTTGATTGACATATGCTCATGTAATTAAGATTTATGCCACTAATCGTCGATACAGTTTTCTGGTAAAAAAATTCTTTGTTAAGATTCTTTTCGCTACAAAAATATTAACTTAACTTTAGAAATTTAATAGCAACTTTGAGTGGATTATATTAAAATCAAAAAAAATTGGCCTGTATCATTTATAAAAGTTGTCAAGTTTGAAAAATCAGATAAAATGCTGCCCAAAACTCAACCCAATTAATTTTTTACGGAAGTACTGAAAGTTATCCTTTTGAAATTTAAGCAGGATTGTATTTAACAATAGCAAAAATAAAATTTTTTTCATGACATTTATGTATCTGCAATTAATTTTAATATTAGATCAATATAAAAAAATAAGCGAAATTTTATTTTTTTTTATTTCTTTTTGAATTTAGTAAGTATTTAAGGGCTTTTATTGTTTTTACCAATTTTTAATACTAAAAATAATTAAATACAGCAACGTTACGCATAAATATTTCTTAAATCTTTTTGTGTAATCGAAAAATTATACATAATCAATAATTTGTTTTTGAAAATATTTTCTAATATCTTTTAATGCACTTCATAAGCCTTGTAACGATTTTCTGTTTGATATGTGAATGAGAAGTGCATTATAAACAGAAGCAATTTTCTGCTTTTTAATAGAAACAAAAATTGATTTATGCAAATGTACTTGAGCTAAATTTGTGTTTGTATTAGTGAATGCTTAACGTTTGATATGCATACATTAATGCAGCCCCACACAATGATACATACTTTCTTCCTCATACGGAAATATATTTTTATCCTTGATAAATTATTTGCTTAGGAAAGTATTCTTAAAACGAATTATAAGTTGATTTTACTATATTGTATCACCGAAATTTTATTTCTTAGTGTTAAAAATTTGTATTACTTTTATAAAAACAATTGTGAAGGAGTTAGTGGTAATAATTTACCGACGTAAATGTCCTAATGGACATTGCTATTTTAATATGGAAAGTCCAGCTCGTGTTTGTACCCACATTACCTACATATGAGGTAGGGGTATATGGGTTTTGCACGTGTTTTTGGCGCACAAAAGTTATAGTTAGAGATCCACCTTAAAGTATATTGACCGACTCAAAATCACTTCCTCAGTTAATTTATGAATGTCTGTACGTTCGCTCTCTTGGCTGGATATTCAAGTATCCTTGGAAGCATCCTACAGGTCGCAATTTTGAAGATAATTTTATGATATTTGTCACAAATTAAAAACGGGTACAACACTGGCTCTGAGCCTATTACTTTAAGTGATGGTTGGTCTATTTTTTGACATATCTTCCACAAAATTGTCTCCCAGGAACACTCTATCTTCTAAGAAGTTTGCTCGTCTGTCAAAATTTTCGCCTCTAACTAGCATACTAAACTAAAGTATAATTGGTTTAGTTTTTAATATATTCCTAATACAAATGTGTTTTTGGAATAAGCAGTTTGGGCTATAAATGCTAGAATATTATTTCACCTCAAAATTTTTTTGGTTAGTTGTGATATACCATTTATTGAAATAAACGAAAATCTGGGCTCTTAAAAAGATACTAGTTAGAGAATTTCTATACTAAGGCAACGATATGTACATGTGCTTAGAAGACAACACTTTGGATAAAATTTTTATTTCTTCTGCATTTGTTCACTCAATTTGACCTACTCCACTGACATTTTGCTCCTGGGAAGAAGGCTGTTATTAAAATACATTTGTTTATACTTTTCTAAATAACAATAAAAATAATCGTTTGTTTTTTATATTCTTGACTCACAATGCTTTATATTAAAACGTAGCATCATAGTAAAAAAAATATGTCAACGACTATAGTCAGTTTCTAAATGAAAAAAAAAAACAAAAATTAAAGCAAGCAATAACAGTATGAAAACACAAAAACATAATGAGACATAAGAAGATACATATAAACTCATACATTCTCAAGTGAGAAAATTAAAATGGAAAGATATAATGAGAATAAGGATACTGTGACAACAAAGAAATTTAGTAAAAAATAAAAGGATTTACAATAAAATAATATCAAAGTGCAGAAAGATATAAAAATTTTTCGCTAATGGCGGTATAATTTTAATTTTTTTTATTTAAACTTGTTACTACTAACTTGCATACACATCATATACGCAATAAGATATTGAAGAAAAGAAATTTTTATTATAATTTTGAATGATTATTTTTTATATGTATTTAAAGATATACATATAAATATACTTAATCATGTAAAATATGTTATATACGTAAAACTATGGCAAATATTGTTTTTTTGATCTGTAGGCTTAACACACATGCTATGTGTGTTAGAGTCTCATAAAATATATATACATATGTATATATATGCTAATATTAACTCATATTTAATAATTTTTAATAAAAAAACATTTTGCCTGATCGTCAAGTTTAAGATACCAGCTGCACACATAAGGATAATGCAGTATACGAGGGTGTCTTATTGTTAAAAATTTTCTTGTTTTTACTCAGAAGTTTTTCAATCAAATTTTCTTTTATCAACAAACCTTTTCGCTTTTGCAAATGTGTATTATAAATTTTTGTTAATTTATATGTGTTTTGTTCTGATTTTAGATTCCAAGCAAGAGCTTTTAATAATATTTTTATGTTTTCAGTTCATAACTTCATCCGAAGCACTAAGGATATACTCATGTTAACTAAAACGAAAAAGCATTTTATTCAAAAACAGCATCAAAAATAAATATTTATATAGATTTTTCAAGAACTCTAAATTTGTAGTTTTAACGTTCACTTAAATGGAACAAACATTACAAAAAAAATTTTTCATTCTGCTAATGGTCAATTCTAGGTAAAATGGGGAAAGATTGTTTTTTTTGCTTATTTAAAAATATCGACAAAATTTACGTCTAGGAGTAATAAAAATTATTGAAAGATAATTAAATTGGTCCATACTTTATTTTTATTTATTTCGCAATACAACGAATCCGCGTTTTTCAAGCTTTTGTGAAAATGTCACACGTGCCACATTTCTTTAAAAGATTTTTTTCCATAACAAAAATAGTTTTTTGTACAAAGAATGAATCAAATGCGATTATAAAAACTTTAGTCTACAATGAAAGTTAAAAAAATCGAACCGTTCTCAAGAATATCTTACACTACTCAATCTTAAAGTCGATATACCTTAAAATCCAAATTTGTAAGATCACACCCGTCACAGTCTTCAAGTGGTCATATTGAGCAGATATAATGTTCTTTTAATGCCTGCTTACAAATAATCTCTAAAAAAATATACCATCCGTGGAAATCATAGCCTTTTATAAAATTAAGGTTTTGAATTGTTTGAGTTATAAGTAAAAATGTGAGCAAAACGGTCACAACAGGATTGCTCTAATGTAAAAATCTAAAATTTTTTAAACAAGATATAAATATTGTAATTCTATAATTTTGATTTGAAAAAAAAAATCATATTTTATTAAGCGAAAAATTATTTCAGAGAAAGTCCAAAAAGAATTAACTTAAAAAAATCAAAATTTTACCTTTTCATTTATTTTGACGTGCCATAGTTAAAAACATGTTTTTGCAAAATTTTGCACTATTAGAATTAAAAATTACTTTTTTATAAACGAAATTCTAAAAGCGCAAAAATTCGTAAAACCAAAACGTTACTTACGAGCAAAGGGGTTTTTGTTTGTTTTCTATTTATTAATGGATATCGTTTATTTAACCCATAGATATATAAGTAATTTTGTTGTGACAATAAATAAAATAAGAAATATCCAGTCAGATTTTGTGAGTAAAGTTTTATTATTAATCTAGAATCAAATTAACCTAAGACACGAACGTCACCTTAAGCTACAGAAATTTTTTGTGCTTCTGGGGGAATGGCTTGAAACAAACTTGGGTGCAGGGTAAAATATGTTCAGGCTTGACAGAATATAATTTTCTCACTTATTTTTCTTTTAATTATTTTAAGCATTAAATTATTATTAAATTTTGTTTACGCTTTAAATTATATCTCTTCATTACACACATTCGTTTTTTAAAAAATATGTAAGATAATGTTCCCTCTTTTATCAAAAAGGGA
Organism: Melanophora roralis; assembly: GCA_963583895.1. Classification (NCBI taxonomy): domain Eukaryota; kingdom Metazoa; phylum Arthropoda; class Insecta; order Diptera; family Rhinophoridae; genus Melanophora; species Melanophora roralis. The sequence continues at coordinate 105,074,581 of OY757188.1, read as the reverse complement.
CCGAGGCAGCTTATATTCTAAAGGATTTTAAGATTGAAATCCCAATATTTTTATATACAGAAAAAAACGTTTAGTTATAAACATTTTCAATGTTAAGCACATGGACTTTTCTAAGCAAATGCCTAACAAAAATTTAAGGAATATATAATTCATGGAGGCAGATAAAAAATCATGCTCCTGCCAATACACATGTGTATGTATAACAATTTCTTTTTTCAACATTGTAAGCACCAGCGCACACATTTACATTGGAATATTTTACAAATATTTAGTATTCGTTTTGCGTTTACCTCCAGAAATAGCCTGTAGCATATTTTATTTTTTTATCATTTCCATAAAAATTTCTATTTTTGTACGTATTTTTATACAAATGTGCTTCAATGCTCATAGGTAAAAGTGGAATACAAAAAAAAACCTACACACATGCACATGTACAGATAAATACATACACAGTTTATCGCGAGATGCTATGCAAAAAGTTACTAAGGGCAAAAAGGATAAGCCAGGTCTCACCTACAGCTGCATTCAAAGATTACTACTTTCCATATGTTTTGAGAAAAAGCACAATAATTGAATAAAGCAGACTCTTCAGTCCGTTAATAGATTTTAAAAAAATGTTATTTCATCATTTTTACTAAATTTTTGCTTAATTGCATTTCGGGTGTCGATATATTTAGAAAGATTTTTTTATATATCTCGTATGTTTGTTGTTTTTTATTTATGATTTTATTCTTCAGTTGTTACAATTCCGTTTTGTTTTGAAGCAATTGTTTGTATTTTATTTTTGTTTTAAAAATAGCAGAAAATGAACAAAATAAATTATTGTTTTTTTTATATTAAAGTTAAATAAAATATTGAGCAGGTACAATACTTTAAGGTAAAAACAATTTTTAAGCAATTGTTTCATAGAAATTTAAAAATGAAGAGAGTAAAAAATTTTGTAAAATTTTTAATTTTTTTACTTTAACGAAATATTTTATAATTTTAATATTTGCTATAACTTTGAGTGACTTAAAAGTGATGAGCAAATTTTTAAACTAACGAATTAAATTGAATTATATAACTGTTGTTGAAATCTGGGTTGTGTATGTTATTCCACATTGCCAGGGAGAAAAATTGCAAGTTTTAGATTTTAAAGTAAAAATTATGAAGAATTGTTCAAATATATTTGAATAAGAAAAAAACCTTTTGCTTTCTTTCAAGTTTTTAATTTAAGAAATCTCAATAAAATTAATTTTTAGAAAACACACAAAAACTGTTGTTGCTCCAAAAATAAAATTTCATATTTTTTCTTTTTTATTCAACCAATCTCTGATACTTTAAAATCTCTTTACGTTAGTGACTCTTGAAAATGTTCAAAGTGGTTTAATTTTCGTCTACCACGTTCAAAATATTTCAGCATTTTAATAAAAAAAAATATCAAATAATTAGGTACTTGTGAAATTTCTTTAATAATCATTATCGTGAGTATCATTTACTGTCAGAATTATTTTCATATTTTTTGTTAACAAATGGAGAAATATATTTTTTTATATTTTCATTTTATATATTTTAACAACAACTTTTTTGCAATGGTTATTTTGAACACTAGAATGGGGACAGTTGAAGTATCAGTTACCATAATGGTCGTCATCCTTAAGACCATCAACATTATTGAGCTGAACCCTAGTGAAATACGTCAAGCAATATAGGTACTTAGGCAATGAAAAAAGTTGCAGTTTATGATATTAAATTAATGCTTAAATAAAATTAAGTGGCTGGCATTTAGATCAAATCATACTTGAAATTAAAAAAAATTAGATTAAATGTACATTCATTGTTATTACTATATCCCTCATCGTGTGCAGGGAGGATTCAAGTCATGTTGCTTGCAATTAAATATGCAGACATCCATTTAAATTTGCAAGGCAGTAGCTTTTTTATGACGTACTAGAAGCTCTTAAAAAACCTTTTTAGAGTTTTCACGAGTTGTTTTAAATGAAAGCCTTTATCATTATTATTTTTATTAAAATTTACTAAATATAAATGCAACTATTCCAAACTTTTCAAAAGATTTTTTAAAACGATTTTTACTTGGACATTTCGGCAAAATAAGACACCCAAAATTGCAAATATGATTAATGTTTACTCAAAACAATAAAATGAATAAAAATTTTAAATAAAAGTTGTACTTTTGAATTTTTAATATCCTTTGTACTGTTGGCATACAAATTTTAACAAACAGCAGCAAGCCAACAAAAGGCATTGCATACAATGCCATCAAGCATTTTTAAAATAATCAAATAACGCAAGAAGAACCACAATAAAACAACCACAATAAAACTGTAAATAAGAAAGTGTGAGGAAAAAGAAAAATGATGAAAGCGAAAATGCAATAGCCATCATCAAATAAACAGAATGTTTTTTATGTTTAACAAAAAAATAAAATTAAAATAAATGTCTAAGGATTTGTGAAAAAGCAAGCAAAAAAACAAAAACCCAGTAACAAAATCAGAATTACAAAATATATGTCAAAACAATATGGCGGTGGCGAATATAACGACGTTTACGGCAGCCATTCTGAAAAAGCAAAAAGTATTAACTTGCAGTAAAACAAATGCAGCTGTTTGTTTTGTGGCAACATTTGATGCTTCGTTTTTAAAATAAAATAATGGGATTGCCAGTAGATAGATGGTTGTGTTCATTCAAAACTGAATGAGTATGTAGTTGTATAGAGACTTAAACTGATTTTACTATTGCCCTGTAGAAACAAAGTTTGTAAGCGTTGAATGCATCTAAACAGTGATGGGGTAGAAGTCGTATGTGTGTGCGTAAAAGTTTAAGTTATATTGTAAAAATTCATATATGTTAAGATTTATGCTTGTGGTAAAGTATCTAAAGCAGACATGATTGTTCTTTTAACAATTTACAGAAAATATTTTTTGTCAACAGTGCCGGGAAAAATTTTATTTGCCCAAAATACATTTTTAGACGTGTTATATTCGAGCATATCAAAAAATAGAATTACTGCCTAATTAACTGATAACACCTTAAGCTAAAAACTTTGGGGAAGTGTTTCGATAAAATGATTCACTAAAAAGAAATTTCTGGAAATTCTGATCCCACAGGTTTTTAAGACGTGCAAATCTATAACCTGCTATCGCCTGAACTTTACAGAAAAGAAATAAAACTTAGGCACCAATGTTTGATCCTTTAAGAGTCATAGTGTTGGTATAAAAAAGGTTGAACTTCAATTTAAATTAAGGTCAGCGAGTTTTTTGTACTTTTAAAAATTATGACCCCATAGTAATTAAAGGGTTAAGATCACATATGGGTAATTATTAAACACCTTTTGAAACTTTTTAATCAATAAAAACAAAAATATAATTTAAATTAAGTTTGAAAGATTTAAAAAAATTATAAATAAGTTTTAGTATTTTTAACATCTAAACCAATAAAATTACAGACATTACTCTAACCGTGTTCGGTTGGTTTTATATACCAAAAAAAAAGAATAGAATAAGTTTCTGGTACTTTTTTCAATTTTGATCTTAGTTAGTAAAAATTAGTAAATATTGATAATTATCAGGTAATTTTATTTATTTCTAAACTCAAGTTCCTAACGAGACCTATAGAAATTAAACAGTATATGTAAACAAAATGAACTTTTAATGGTTTTTTGATACTATTGGGAAAAGGAGCACTTTTTTGAAGATTGTTAGCCTAGAAATATATAGAGCAAATGATTATTAACTTGTTAGTAAAAGTATATTATATAATGGACTATTTTTTCATACAAAGATCAAAAGTTTCCTAAGTGAAGCAAAATTAACTTTTCACATTTTTCCTTTTATTTGACAACTTATCAATATAGAGGTGAGAGTGATCAAAAAATGATTTGAGTTTGTAAGTCTAAAAATATGAAATCAATATTTGGTGACCCAAAAAGAGCTCGATAATCAACTGAGTGGGATTAATGTATTTTAGTATAATTATTTGGAGCTGTTTAAGGATTTTGTGCCTATAAGTATTAAATTAGGAACTATTGTCCCTTATAACGCCTAAAATAAACTGGGTGGGAAAAATATTGTTTTTTATACTTTTGATAAGTTTTTTTCTTTCTTTAAATAACGTGTATTTCTTTCCTTGACGAAAAAAGTCAATTAGGTACCCAACCCAGCGGGAAATGAGTGTCAATTGGTCTGCATACTCGTCCTGTTACAGGTATAAAACATGAATTGGACAAAAGTTATTGGTCGTGATCGGTTAAAAAGATACACATCAAGTAACTGGTTAAAAGATGTTAAAGAGGTTCGGGGAAAAATAGAAATACTGGTCCCTACACATAAATATACATATGTTTATATACACACACACACGCGCGTTAATACAAACAAAGTAGCTTGAACCGGATCTTAAACAATTAATGCAAGTTTTGCTTATATATGTACACAGAAAAAAAACTCGCTTTCTAAAATCAAGAATTTTATTCTTAAATTTATCCAAAACCTTTCTTAAAATTTTTAAGTCCGATCCGTACTTACATTTTCCTAAATCAAGCCTATTCGGATTGCTTCAGCAAATCAAGCAAAAAAAGCTTGTTGTTTTAATATATTATTTTACATTAGAAAACAAAGTGTCTCTGTCGCATAGAGGTAACGCGCTCTTGCTGCAGTGCGGAAAGTCCCTGGTTCGAATCTCAGCTTCGGTAAGTACAATAAATGAAATTTTTAAATTGTAAATTTTAAGTGTCTATAAAATAAAAATAAATTGCAAAACTCTTCTTCTTTAATAAAGCTCCATAAGTCAAAAAAAATTACATTTCATTTTCGAGTTAATCCCGTTTACGGCTTACATCAAGTACGGTTCCGAACTTAAATTAATCCTTTTTTGGCTTAATTGTGGCCTAAAGTTAGAAATTCGTACTTGAAAAATTTTACTTGGAGTAAGAAATTTCGTACTTGATTTAAAAAAAACCGTACTCACCGTACTTTTGACACCGCTATGGCTTGATTTAAGTAAAGTTTTCTTAGATAGTTTTTTGTGTATAGGATTGGCCTGTGACCCGTTCTGAGGGGCTTGTTTTGAACCAATTGCCCCCTCCAATGACAACGCAATGTAAAAGTGACAGGTTCTCTTCATATAAAGTGCAAGAACTAGAACCACTCCCTACCCTAAGGAACCAGTCACGTCAACAGTTTTGGACCAGTCCACTTCCCCGCAGGGTAAAAACAATTTTTTCATAATTAAGGTAGTAATTTGAATTTGTTTAATGAGAGATTGGGAGGATCTAGCATTAGTTAAGAAATCATAGAGGAGGACAATGCACAACTTTCTCTTTATAAGACATTTTTTAAATTTTTTCGTTTATTCTTTTAAGCCAGATTAAAGGCTTAAAAGTTATACGTTACGATGAAAACAACTTGTTACGTATATTTATTTAGAATTAAAAAATTAAAGATTCGGTTTGAATATTGTAAAGAAAATCATTCCTTGTACTTGTGCATATCTCAGTTATAAAAAACAAAACTCATTTTCTGAAAGTAAATTAATGCTTATGCACCTTATGTTGGAATATTCTGATCTTTGAATGACAAAAAGGGAAAAAAGAAACAACGTTGTTAGTATATAATGACATAAATCATACAACATTATTATCTGTTTAAATTACATCAAAATCAACTCAACTTTAGCTTATAACTGTGTTTACGATAGTCTGAGAGCGAACGAAGAGAATGTAACTTATACTATGCAAAACGGAAATAACAGGAAACGGAAATAAAATTCTATCAAATATATGAGCAATATAGTCAATATATTTCAGAGCATATAAATAGGTATGTGGATGTACATATATATTGTTTTCCCCTCACTCTTTTTTTCACCATCTTTTTCTTATGCTTAAAGTAATAATATAATATAAAAAAAAGTATGGAAAATATTTTAGGAAAATACTTTACAAAAATAGTTTGTGTTAAAGTAGCAATGTTTATAAATACAAATATATGTTCAATGAAAATAAAGTGTAATGCACCTCAAAGCAATAAACTCAAAGCACTATTAAATTGGTGTAGGAAAATTGTTAGTTTTTTCTTAGATCCTTGGATTTTTGCTTTTCTTTTCCTTTATCTATTTTTTTTAGCTGAGAAGGAAACAAATTTAAAAAAAAAATTTTATATCAAACAAGTTTTGTTGAAATATTTTCTACTTTGTGGCAAGAGCATTGAAGCAAAAAATTACTGAAATGCTTTATCAAGAAGAAAATATTGACTAAAACAGAAGTTTATAAAATGCACAGTGAATTCAAGAAATAAATTTTTTCAAAAAATATGGCTTGAAATTCATGTTGGTTTTTTCTACCTTTCATACTTGCTTTTGTGGTTGTACTGCAATTTTTGTTTTTAAATGCAGCTGTAATGTCTTTTACATTTAAGGAAATTTCTGCAAAATATAACATGAAAAGAAAATACTTGTTTTGTATTTTAAGGTCGTACAGAGTGTAATGCTGAACGTAGTACTAAGAGATCTGTTTGTTAGTATTTTACGCAATATTTCTTAGGTAATAAAGTTGTTTGGCTTTTACATATTAATTATTTGCTTTAAGAATTTTCCATTAAAAAACTATAAAGATTTTCCGAATGCGCTTAAATAAGCTTTTTGAATTATATTTTAGCAAATAAATATTTATTTCATTAAGACTAAGTTTGAAAAAATACAATCTGAATAAATGATTTTTTTTTTCACTTCTGATAAAGGTCTGGCAATATCAAAAAATATTTTATAAATTTTAGCTAGAATTTTTTTTTTCTAATATTTGATTTTTGACGTGAATATTACATTTGTGTGGTAAAGTGATATATTAAGTGTTTTAAAAATATTTAAAAAATTATATTCTTCGATTTCATATTTACTAAATATTATAGATTTTTTTCCATTTTGAGTTTTATAGGGTGCTCTAGAAAATCTTTTTCTCATATCGCATTATTCGTTGGTCCTCTATATACTGTGTACTTGTTATCAGGAATTGTTACCATTTGGTTGTACTACTGAGGTTTTTTGTGGATTTTAGTATATTTTAACCATATTCTTACTTTTCTTTTGTTATTTAGAAAGGCACGCACACAAACACACACATCAACATACGTATTTATAGCTGCTTACCTACTTTCACAATTTCGAAAATGACCTCGTAGAAATAGAAAATTACTTTCTCTAACTGCTTATACATACATACACTCATGTGTAATTGTACTAAACTCAAATACCAATTTTATTCTCATATGCTCTTTAACGAAGAAATACAAAGTATTATTAACAGTTAAAGAGTATCAAAAGCAGCAGTTGCACATGATGTTTTTGGGTGTGCAAATAATGTGTGTTTAATAATGTGGCAATAATTTATGATGCCAAGAAAAAAAAACAAAAGATTTTATAAAGTAGTTAGTTGTTGGCTAAGCAAGAAAAGTTTGCACTTTGTTCTTTGTTTTGATAAGTTTTGTCTTAAAAAATGCATTTTTATGATTGATAATGATTTGTTACTAAATTTTCAAGTGGGGCTGTCAAATAAATTAGGTTCTTTTAAAAATATTTTTATATTTTAGACATATTTTAAATAAATAATGGTTACTTGCGTTGAAAGATGTGCGGAGCCCAAAATCGATAAATTAATATAAAGGAGTAAGCAGTGCTACTAAATATTTTGTTATCCACCATCTTAAACGTCTTAGGCTAGATACTTCAAGTTCTGATTTTGGATACAACTTTCGGTTTAATATTCCAAAAGAAAATGCCTTAGAAAATTCGTATCAGATGGGAAAGGAACGAAAAACTACAGATAAATATTTCTTTAATTATTAATGGTAGAAAGAAAAACTGATAAGAAATGGCCACCTGCCTGGTACATTTTTTTAATATTTTGAATTCTTATGGTAATTTTTTAGGACTTTTTTTAAGGATTTTAAAAAAATGTCTATAGAAGAAATGTTTCGAAAAATATAAATAAATTTTTGTCCGAACAGGGTTTTTTCAACGCATATTATCAACAATGCCAATATTGACCTTCCAAAAAAGATGAACGAAAAATGGCAAAGAAAAAATAAAATAAAATAAAATAAAATAAAATAAAATAAAATAAAATAAAATAAAATAAAATAAAATAAAATAAAATAAAATAAAATAAAATAAAATAAAATAAAATAAAATAAAATAAAATAAAATAAAATAAAATAAAATAAAATAAAATAAAATAAAATAAAATAAAATAAAATAAAATAAAATAAAATAAAATAAAATAAAATAAAATAAAATAAAATAAAATAAAATAAAATAAAATAAAATAAAATAAAATAAAATAAAATAAAATAAAATAAAATAAAATAAAATAAAATAAAATAAAATAAAATAAAATAAAATAAAATAAAATAAAATAAAATAAAATAAAATAAAATAAAATAAAATAGCTTGATCCTTTTTCTTTCATTTCTTTATATATAAAAATCTAAGTTAAGGGGCTTCAGAGCCCTTCTTATATACGAAAAGATGCAGCCAGAAATGACATATTTTTAAAATATTTTTTGTGCTTTTTTAACAAAAATGTTTTCTTTTTTTTGGTACTTGTTGTCTAAAAATTTAAAAAGATCGACTGTTGACCAATTTTTAAGACGAAAGTTAACTAAAGATTATAAGTCTACAAATATCAAGTTGAGTTCTATAAGCTTAGACTGATGCTGAAGGTAATATTTAAATTTTTTAAAAATTACAAGTCAAAAAAATCGTATAATTATTATAATTTTTAAGAATATGATTATAAATATAAAAATTTATCGACTTTTGACTAAGATTGCGGTTGTTAGTCAACTTAATACACAGAGAGTACTCTTTTCACAGTTTTAATCCTAAGATATAAAATATAAAACTATTGTGCAGGATTTAAGTTGCAAGACAACGAAAAAGTTTTTTTTATAATTTTAGTACTTTTTTTTATATATCAATTTAGAAATACGATAGAAAGACCTAATAAAAATCGAAGGCTTAACAATTGGACAAAAGATTTTTGTTCCTACTTTTTTAAATTTATAAGGATAAAAATCAAAAACTACAAAACTAAATGCCATTTCCCCTTATAAAATTCAAAAGTCAACTTAATATTGATATAGACTTGCACATATGACAATTACAATCCCAGAAATAGAAATAAGAAACTGCTAAAAGAAATTAAGGTTGAATTCCATATTATTTTTAAGATTTTAATAGCAAATAGTGGATTGTAAATAAAAATTATAAAAAATTAAAAAAAAATCAACATTTTAGTGCTATGAAGACCTTATTCTGTTTAGTTTTTTCTTTTAATATATATTGCAAACTGCCTTCAAATTTAGCAGGAAACTTTCAAGTAGAACCTAAATGCTTTTTCATTAGAAAGCTTTGCTTTAATTGTTTTGGCTTTAGCCTTTAATTTTTCCCTCATAATTAATTTTAATTTTTTCCCCCATAGGTCCCACAAAAATGTCAGCAGACAACTAATGCAGTCTTTATATTGTTTTATACACAGAGGATTTTTTAATAAGAAATGCTTTTTTTAATAAGAAATGCTATTAAAATTATTTGGTCGTACCTCAAACAGTAGGCTTTTAACGAGAAATCTAAAAAACCTTACCTTGTAAAGAACACATCAGACTCTTATCACCTGACATGACTTTAATAAACTTATTACCTGGCTTAAATGATGATACTTTGACAAAAGAATTAAACAAAATGTATAAATAACAGCGGAAATTTACAACAGCCCAAATCAGTGCGCTTGCAGAAAAGGAACTTCAATGGTAAAATCGGTAGAAAATACTCTCAACAGAGAAGTTTACATAACAGAAAGTCTTTGAGCAAGTTCTTTATGGGTTTGACCTGACAATCAAATATTTTTTAATAGATTTATTTATTTTAAGGAAAAGAAATTCTGAATTTTGTTAAATTCTGATGAACTAAAATTAAATAAAACTAATTTTATAAAATTAAAAATTGGGTTAACTTATACGGAGAATAAAATAACCTAAAAATTATAATAAAATTTGACCTACTTACTTACCAAAACTCAACAATACAATGCTCCAATTAATTTATTGAAAAAAGAAAACCACAAACTTTTATTAACAATGTCATTGTAAACAAATAACATAAAAAATAAACTAACTTTAAAAATCTAAAATTAGTTGGTTTGTTTTAAAGCCCTTTACAATATGTATATCTCTTTAGTTTTTTAACTTTTAACATGACTTTACATTGCTTCGAAAGTTTGCAATTGATTGGCTAGTGAAAATAAAAAAAAATAAAAGTCACTTAGCCACTAGAAAGACATGCTACATTTATATTAAAATAAAGTTTAGAATAGATACCTGCTTAAAGACATAAAATTTAAAGTATAATTTCAGTTTTATGGGCATGGTCAAGGGATGCCTTTTAAGCGTTATTGAGTTTTGTCTATCAAAGTAATTGAAATAAATATTTAGTACAAATTTTATTTTAAAGAGGTCGAATTTAATTTCCATAGTTTGTGGAAAATATTTTTCATTTTTGAAATTTTTGAAACTTACGGTAGGGTACTTAAATGCTCTAAAGTTAACCATAATCAATACAACTCACTAGAAGGACAACACTACACTTGATTACGTTTTTGTTGCTATTACTTTTGGCGTTGACTATGATCATAAGGAGATGACGAGAAAGACCATTTGAATGAGCTGATGGTTTTGCATACAATTGAACAGTAATCTTCAGCAAAAGGAGTACTTCAATTATTTTGAATGACTTAAATTAAACCAAAAACTTCCAATATGCATCCAAAAGTTTTAACCAGAAGTTTTTTCAAAGAAAATTTAAAAACAAATATCCAAGTTACCAGAAAGTTTAAAGAAGAAATTTTTAAGTGAATTGCATAGAATTAGCAAGTGGTTAGAGTGTTCTGGTCAAAAATCAATTAGTTATAACTGAAAGAATGATATTTGCATTTAATTGATAAAAAGAAGGAAAGACTTTGCGGAATTTTTTATTAAGTAAATCAATGTTTGGCTTTTGGGAAAATTTATGTTAGTTAAAGGGAAATTCAAACAAGCTTTTCATATTATAGCTCAAACAAGTAAATTAAGTAATGATAAAACATCGCATTTTTAATTTAAGTGATGATTTGCTAACGTAAGAACTATAAAGTGTATGGTTTTGTTGGTTTTTGTTATTACTGAAGGCCAACAATACCTTAAACTTTGAAGAGTAGGTCATTGCAAAAAGTTTTGTTCTGCGTGACGCCAGTAACAGCCACGTACGTAACCCTTTAATCCATTTCTCTCCCAGTTAAAAATTGGTCGGCCCTTAGAGAAAAATGTTTGGCATACATATCCGCCTGTAGATGAAATAACCTAAACATGCAAATAAATGTTCCGAAAAAAATATATAAAATAAATTGAGTCTTTACCTGGTCCCCCCAAAAAATTTTGATTTAGTAAATGTTCGGTTTATACGCTGGCTTAGTATTAAATCATTTATTAATAACTTGTCTCCTGCGGAAGAGCCTCCAAGAAACCATCAACCCAATTTTAAATTGTAACACAGCTAAATACTACTTCGGATTTATTATAATTTGAATTTAATGCTAAGAATGCTGCTGACTATCCAATATCACACGTGTCCTAAAGTATCCTTACCTCCCCATTGAACATTGAATAACACTGGTTTTACTTCACGAAACGTATGTATGTGTGTGTGTTCTTCCGCATACTGTTTTATCTCTTTTTGCAACAAAAGAGCACAAATAAAAAAATCACTAAACATTAACTAATAAACACTGACTTTTAACAAAACCATAAAAGTACAAAAGTATTAAAAACAGGCTGAATCGTCACTAGTGGCAAGAGATAAACAACTAAAACTTACATGCAACACAAAGTAGAACAACATGTGACTTGGCACATCTGCAACATTAAAGTGGTCTACAGCATTTTTGTTCTAAAAACAAAAACAATAACAAATGTTAGGCGGCAATACAGGTTAAATATATAAACAACCACGAGAATATAATGCAATCCAGTCTTGCATATTCATGTGTGTAAAAACATTTTACAAATGATTGCGAAAAGGACTTTTTTTTTGGTTTTTCTTGTGAGTCACCACACAAACAACTTTTTATGAATTAGTTTTAAAAGGTGAGCAAAATTAAAATAGACCTAGTATACACTGTTACCAAAAATTTTTGAACAGAGATAATTTAAACAAATTTTGTTTTGAAACATTATGTTCTTTATTTAGTATCCATTTGGCTTTAAATTTACATTAAAAATAACTTTGTGTATTTTTTTCTAATGAACTATTTTATCAAAATCTGACCAAATATTCTTGATAAAATTTTGAAGCAATTTAAAAACTTTTAATAGTGCTTTAAAGTTAGAGCATCACTATTCCCTATTATATAAAACTACTCATCTGGTTGTTGGCTGTAACGGAAATTGTAAATAAAATAGACCTTTTGTACGTTAAACTTCACCTTTTGCTCTTTCAATTGCGGCTTACATTTTTGGGCTAAGACTGTTTATGTTCGTAAATGTAATTGGCAGACTACGTAGTATGCAGAAGATTATTTTTGTTCTTTATATGTTTTCTTTTACTTTTATTGTGAAAACATTGTGCATAACATTTTTGTGGTTCTAAAGTATTAGTGTAAGTGTTTTCAGTGATATAAAAAAATGTCTTTTAATAATATATAAAAATAGGCTCAACATTTATTTTTTTATAGCAAATTTAAGAGTATAGATCAGTGGGAAAAGTATGGAGTTTTCTTTGGATAAGCTTAAAAAATATTTAAACTTAAAAGAAAAATAAAAAAATTGATTTGCCTACATATAGTTACAGTGATAAACATTTTAAAATATTTTATTTTAAATTCAAATACATGAAATTATTACAGAACCAATCATGAAACGAATTGTTACAAGTGGTTGCATTTAGGATAAAATCTGGTGGAATCTGGTGCTTGGATGCGTATACGTAATATGGAATATAGAATAAAATATATAATTTCATACGGCAGCACATTTACATTTTTTTATAAGTTATTAAAAAATAAAGTTGTTGACTTTCTGTTGGCGTGGTGTTGTAAAAAAGTACTACTATATTTGAATAAGTATTAATAATTTGTAACCGTAACTTAAGGTCGTCGATATATAAAATTGTTTTTAGTTTTTTTTTCATTATATTATCTTAAACTGATACATATATTTTTGTTATAATTTCATTTATAAGTAAACAAATTTTTGAAAACTAACTGACCTATCCCCTTAAGCAAGTGCATGCTTACGAGCTTTTACCCAGTTAATTTACTCTGTTCGCAGTGATCATACTTGTTTCTGCTTACGTTGTTTCTTTATAGCCATTAGTGTAATACTGCTGTTGTTGTTGTTATTATTTTTATTATGTGGGTATTGCATTAAAGTCTCCTTTTTTCTTATTTGTTTAACAAATATATGTGTATTCGTTTAGCGTAAGCTCTGCTAGGTCACCTGAGGCTTAGTTGTGACGAAAAACCATTATAGTATGCAACTGTTTTTTTACACAAACGTATACTGCCGTAAAGTTTAAAATATTTCTTTTACAAATATGTTTATAAGTTAAAGGTAGTGGTTAGGTTAAATATATGTTTAACAAAATGGTGATAGAAACTTAAAAAAAAATATTTTAATCCATTCCTTATTGAAAATTCTCCAGCTCCATCGCTTTAATGCTTAAAAAATTTCCTGAATACAAGATAAAACTCAGCAGCATTTGAACCACTCTCTCTTTTATATGTTTAATATGATTTTGTAAAAAAAAATATTTTTTTTACAACGGTGTGTATACTTGTACATAAAAGTTGATATATATTTTGATTCACCATTTCATTGTTATAAAAGATCATACCCCGATACACAGACAATTTAAATACAATAGATTTGTTTTTGTTCTTACATTTGGGTGCTGTTAATGTTTTTACGGGTGCAAGATTTTGCTGCTTTATTTTTTTTTTTCATGAAATTTTTATATATTTTACACACTTACAAACATTTGGGTCACGTGACCTCGCCATGTGAATATTAATTTTGCATAAGTATGAGCAGTTAGTACGTGCGAATTTATTTTTCTGTATTTACCATTTATACATAAAAATTTGTACGTATTTACATATAAAAATGTTTTTAAATATGTATGTAAATGTGTACATAAAAACAAATATATGAATTTATTTTAGTGCCAAAACTCATACATATGTATATGTACATGTTTCACGTATGCTTTAATATGTGTACGTGTTGCGGGTGTCCCTATGTGTATGTAGGTGTCAAATGTCAAGCGGATAGTTTATTGTAAAACGTTTTTTGCTTTCTTTATTATTATTTATGCTTCAAGGCCTTTCTTTTTTACATTACGTTTTAAGCTGTTATTTTTTTCATGTGAAGGTTTTTTTGTATTAAATTTGTAAACAAATTTGCATAAGACTTTAAGTCTAAAATCAGCTTTATTTAATTGTTATAGCTTAAGTTTTTATTCAAATATTGAAATTGATTTTTTAGTACACACTTGACATTCTAACGTAATTAATTTGCAAACAACTTAAAAAGGATTTTTTTAAGCTGTTTTTATTTATTTAGTTTTAAATTTTTGATAAAAGTAATAGATAAATTGATGACTGCTAGAATTGTGATGTGATTTCAAATATGAGTGGTTTTATGCCAGAAATATTTTTTTTTTTGCATTTTGTTGTAATGGACTATAAAAATATTTTTTTGTTCTACTTTTTTTTTGTCGTATTTTTGCAAGAAATACTTAATGATGTTTTGTAACGCTAAGAGTTTAAATGAAAAAACTCTTAGGCGAGTCTTCATGTATACCAAGGCCAGATTAGGCTAGGTGTAATAGACAGCCGTTGAAAAAAATATTACAACTCACTTGGGTGTAAAAGGTATAAAGACTTAACAAAAGAAAAAAGCTAAGAAAAAGATATAAAAGGCAAAAACACGACAAAGCAGGCTAACGAGCGTCTCAAGCGAGAACGGAACCAACACCCCTATACTGGCCAATTTGCTCACTTTCCGGCATCCCGGGGCAAATTTTGTCAATGCTTTAAACGACGAATTTTTTTTCCACGTAAATCAAATTGAATTTAGTCACAGTACAGAAAAAATTGTAATAAAAATTAAGTAATTTTGTTAAACTTTTTGACTGCTTGTTAAAAAAAAAGAAATTTTTTAAGCCAAATATATGTAGACTTTAATGTTTTTAATTATGTTTTATTAATTAAAAAGAAATTTAAAGACATTTGTAATTGGTATAAAAAAAAGGAATAGTAAGTTTTTATTTTCACACGCCGTCTTCCACTTATCAGGTTACCGATCAAACTTCAACTGAACTCGTTCTATCTCAGTGATGTCAACTCATTTCCCACATCTCGGCCATCCTGCGAACGATTCGGCTCGAACTCGTTTTCAAACACTTCATCATGAAACGTACCATCTTCGGTCCATGGCTTCATAAATTCGGAACATGTAGAAGTTTGTTTTGGCCCTTCCGTTTGACTTTCTTTAAGGACGTCGTAAGTATTGTGAGGTTTTACTTTCACTACTCGATATGGACCAAGATATTTTGACCTAAGTTTGAGTCCTCCACATAGTTGCGTTCTTTTAATGGCAACTAAGTCGTTAATTTTATACTTCACAGCAGGCTTTCGTCTTAGATTGTATGTATGTTTATTTTCCTCTTGCATTCTTAAAATTTGGGTTTTTGCTTCTCTCCGGATATCGGATCTCTTTTCATTAAACTCGGCCGTTATCTCTTCCTCAATCAAGTCTCTAATTTGGATGTCATCACTTGTTCGCATTTTGATTCCGACAAGAATTTCGAATGGTGTTGTATTCATACTTCTGCAGTAAGTGGAATTTATAACTTGCTGAACATTTCCAACATACTTATACCATTTAGTAGGGTCATCAATGCTGAGTTTAGCTAAAACTGGAGCTATAACACTGTTAAGCCTTTCAATTTGCCCATTTGCCCTCGGCAAACCTGTGGTAACTTTAATGTGGTGTATGTGATTGCTGTCACAGTACTGGCGAAAATCATCCGAAGTTAATGCTGACCCACGATCCGAGATAATCTTTAAAGGATTTCCAAATGTGACTGCTTGCGTCTCTAGTCTAGTAATTGCATCTTTAGCTGAGGTTGTTCTCGTAGGATACAGCCAACAAAATTTTGTAAAAGAGTCAATTACCGCAAAAATATGGTTATATTGTATGTTTGTAGTTTCAAGCGGACCCAGAAAATCAATATGGTATGTTTGTAAAGGAATATCGTCTTTCGGTAATGGATTCAATTCACCCTCTTGTTTACCCTTCTTTCTGTTAACAACGATACACGACACACAGTTGGTTATATGGTGTTTGATCTTCTCATCTATTTTCGGAATAAAATAGTCACGACAAATTAACTCCTTGGTCTTTTTGGCTCCAAAATGACCTTTATCATGAGCTAGCCGAATAATTTCACGTTGCATAGCTTTCGGAACAACTAATAGTTCGCAATCGTCAACTTCTTTAAAGAGAACACCACCTTTCAGAAAGTAGTTTTTGTAAGTCTCGTTATCCCTTAAAACATCTCGTATAGTTTGCAGATTCTCATCGCAAAACTGTGATCTCTTAATTTTTCCGATTAGGCTGTCTTCCGTAGTTATCAGCATCATTGGGTAACGTGATAAGGCGTCTACATGCTGCATTTGTGTTCCTGGACGATGTTCAACAGTGTAGTTATATTCCTGCAATAATAAAATCCAACGAGCGACACGCGTACATAAATCTTTCTTCTCCAGAGTCTTGGTAAAAGCGTTGCAGTCTGTCACGATTTTGAATTGCGTTCCAAGTAGGTAGACCTTAAACTTTTTCAGTGCTTCAATAACTGCCAAAATCTCAAGTTCATAGCTGGAATATTTCTTCTCTTGATCAGTTGTTTTACGACTCATATAATATACTGGATGTAGGCAATCATCATCTGGCGATCTTTGAAGAAGAACTGCACCATACCCTTCTATAGAAGCATCAGTGTGAACTTCCGTTTCATAACTAGGATTATAAATGTTTAAAACTGGTCTTTCACACATCAAGGCATTAAGTTTATTGACCGCAGCAATTTGTTCGGCATTAATTATAAATTTATGATTCTTCTTTTTTAAATCAGTTAACGGCTTTGCGATATTGGAAAAATTTGGTATAAACTTTCTAAAATATCCCGCCAGTCCTAGGAAACTTTCTAATTGCTTAATATTCCGAGGGATGGGGTACTTTACCAAAGCTTCAATCTTATCCGGTGAGGGAGAAATCGTTTCATTTTCTATTATGTATCCCAAAAATTTAATTCGTTTTCTCAAAAAATGACACTTCTTAAGATTAAGCTCTAATCCATACTCTTGGCACAGTTTTAAAACAATTTGGAGATATTCTAAGGCCTCATCTTCATATTTCGCCGGAATTATTATGTCGTCTATGTATGGGATAGCTATTCCTCGTCTGGCAAGGTCTCGAAATATTGCATTGACATGCCTTTGAAAAACACTAGGAGAATTGGACAGACCAAATGGCACCTTTCTGAATTGATATTGTCCGCCGTGAGTAACAAAGGATGTATATTTTCTGCTCGAAGGCTCAACAGACACATGGAAAAATCCGTTTCTAAGGTCAATAGTCGTAAATATTTTAGCACCTTGGAGACGATCTAATTGGTCCTCTATCAAAGGTAATGGAAACCGATCTTTTACTATTACCCTATTTATTCTGCGATAGTCTATACAAAGTCTTGGTGTACCGTCTTGTTTCTTAACTAGTACAACAGGGCTACTAAATTCGGACTCAGAGTGCTCGATTATTTCGTCCTTTAGCCACTGCTCTACTTGATTGTCAACTATGGTTCTTTCTTGAATAGGTAGTCTTCGTGGTGTACAATATATTGGAGATTCGTCTTTTAGAATTATTTTCATTTCTACGTTCGTGTTTTTGACATTTAGTGGTTTATAATTCTCCATTAATTCAACAACATATTTCTTTGCGTCTGAGCTTGCAGTCTCATCAATGTTTAAGGTATAGTCGTCAACGATATTTATCTTTATCATGGGAATTGATTGTTCTAAAGCTTCATTGAATTTTCGAATTTGAACACCCTTAGGCGTGATTCTTATATCAGCCGACATACAAAATTGTTTACCCAAAACTACATCAACATCAATGCTGTCGGTTGGCACAACATGGAATGTTAAATCAAATGACTCACCTTCGATATTAACCAGGTAGCTAAAATTTCCAATTGGCCTTAATTTGTTTTCATATCTTTTCTTACCAAAACCGATCATATAAAATTTTGATTCTGACAAACCAGGTCTATTAGGGAGAGCTGAATATACTTTTTCTGTAATAGCATTTACGGCACTTCCAGTATCAAGAAAAGCTTGTGTTTCAACACCACCGATAACTATTTTCACTTCCATCATATCATCTTCTTTTCTTAATAAACAACGCACATTTGATTCATTCTTTTTTAATGGACAGTCTTTTGCGATATGGCCAAATTTATCACACTGAAAACATTTTGTGCCTCGCGATTTGTCTTTGCAGTTTATAGCTTTATGTCCATTACTACCACAGTTATAACATTTAATTTCTATTTTTTTCTCAGATTTATGTACTACTTTATCATTTTTAACAGATTCAAATTTCTTTCTGCTGTTTTTGTTCATAATTTCATAAAATTTTAATTTTTCCTTAAATTCTTTAATATTTTAATACCATCGATTATATATTGAATTAAAGAACTTTCGTCTATATTGCCGCGAGAAGCTAATTCTTTCATTTTTAAATAATATTCTTGTACGTTTTCATCTTTTCGCATTTTACAATCAGATAACATTTTATGAAGCTGTGCGCTATTTGTAACCGAATCGAATTCTAAAAGTAACACTTCTTTTAATTTAGCATAGTTTGTTATACCCTTTTCACTAGACACAAAAAGTTTAGCTAAGCCTTTTAACGATTTTTTCGCGAAAACAAATTTTTGAAAATCATCCCAATATAAAACTGTAGCTGTCTCTTCAAATTCACTGAGCCATGCTCTAACTGGAAAACTATTTGATCCATCAAAATGTCGCAATGAATCTTCAATGTCTCTGTAACTCATAGCAAATCTCATATAATTTGTTGCAACACTTTCTGCACTCACTGTATTTTTGTTTGGTTCCTCTTCATGTTTTTGCACGTCGTTATTTATATTAATATACTTTGCAGACATTGCCTCACGTCTTTTAGTGTTTGGTTGTTTATTCAATTCGTCTTCGTCTCTAAAAGAATAAACTTCCTCATCGTCGTCATCATCATCATCATCATCGTCATTATCGTCAACGTCTTCTGAAAAAGCCAGCAACTTTCCTCTCTGCAAATTATTAAATATGTGCTTCGTCAAATCATCTTTTTTATACGTTAAGCCCAATACACTGCATATAGAAACCAAATCATTTGCACTCAAATTCTCTTTTACGTATTTTGCTTTTTCCAAATATTTCTCATCATCATCGTTGAAGTTAAAACCAGCAAACTCGCGTAGTCTACGTCTATTCATTCTGTCGCCAACACTTTCAAAAACAAACTTATGAAGCGCTGCAACTGCGTCTTTTTTACTGTTGCGCAGGCTTATAAAAACATTCTCTATTTCTTGCAAACACGACATTGTTCTCTCTTTAATTGTTTTTACTAACTCGATATCGTTTGATTTTGTTTTTTCACACACAATTGGTTTTTTCTATTTCGTTGTAATATAAGATTTTTCTGGACACTTGTTTTTCTTTAAAAACCAATTATATACACACACGAACAATTAATGTTTTGTATTACGGTTGAGCCCCCAAAATATGTAGACTTTAATGTTTTTAATTATGTTTTATTAATTAAAAAGAAATTTAAAGACATTTGTAATTGGTATAAAAAAAAGGAATAGTAAGTTTTTATTTTCACACGCCGTCTTGCACTTATCAGGTTACCGATCAAACTTCAACTGAACTCGTTCTATCTCAGTGATGTCAACTCATTTCCCACATATATATGGATATATTTTGCAAAATTTTTAAAGTGCTCGATTTGTCCTATTGTCATACTGTCATAAAATTTTGACAATGGTTTAACAGCCTTTACAAACTATTAGATACTTGGCGCAGGTGTAAGTGGAGTTATTGTGACAATTTAATAAGTATATTAAACGACGTAGTACTTTTAAAGAACTATTTTTGCATGAAACACAAAAAAAAACCATTGTGAAATTTAATAACAATATGACAATAAGACGTAATAGGACACCTTGTAAATCCCCTAATTATATTAAAAAAATATTAAGATATATTTCTTATTATTATTATTTTTTCCTTTGGTTTTAGTTTAATGAGCAAGAATGTTAATTTACTTAAAACAAGTAACAATGATAAACTAAGCTGTGCCAAATCTTATATACGCTTAACATTGATCTTGTGGTATACCCAGTCATATGATCCAGCCAAGTTGCTTACAGATTATAAATATTATAAAAAAATACTTTGTGGCGGGTTTATAGTCGAAAGATATTATATTTTCCAAGATATATTGCACAAAAAATTTTGTTCCATTTTGTATTAAAAATTTAACAAAAAATAATTCGTTTTTTTTGGGGGCTAACACTCCCAGCGACTCCTATTCAACTTATTTGCTCCAAAATTTAGCTTTTGTTGTAAAACTATTTTGTAGTTAATCCAGATATCCATTAGAGTTCTCGAAATATGGCGTATCAAAAAATTATTCTTCATAATGGGGGTTACCGCTTTTATGCAACTAGTTCTTTTGCAAAATATTGTATATGGTGTTGTTGTGCGAATATTTGAAATCAATATCTGTTTAAATACCTGAGATATAGCGCGGAAGAAATTTTCATAAAAAAGAGGGGGCTACCACTCCCTCTGTTCCTATAGAAAAAGATTTTTCCCTTCAGTTTCTGTTCTAAAAGTTTATTAAACAAACACACCTCTAAATGACTATAGAATTTTTGGTTTTTTGTTTAAATTATTTATCATAATCAAAACAAATAAGTAACATTTGTTTTACAAGATAAATCTTAATACACAAAATAATATATGTAAACAAAAGAATACGTTTTAATAAATATTTTAACTTTGCCAGATTTTAAGAAATAAAGAGTGTTTTTGTTTTAAATTTGAATAAATTTACATCCTGTACAAGTTGAAAAAAATGTTATAAAAGACAAATTTACAAAACACCTGCTCTAATGTGTTAATTTTAAAAATATTAAAAAAAATTTATTTATTTTAAACATTTCAGCATCTTAATTTTAAGATTTTTAAGGAGAAAAAAAACCATTTAAAATTTAAACTTGCGTTGTATTTTATTTACCTTTATTCGTAGGAAAACTGCCATTAGTAAAAAACTATTTTTGAAGTATATAATATAATATCAAAAAAAATTTACAATAGTATTCAGATATACTTTCTAAGAACTTTTAATTTCAATATTAATACTTTTTACTAAATTCACATGTAGTTTTTTCTATTAAGTTAAACCTTTCTATTTGCAAGTTTGTAAAGTTTCCAGGACTTTAGGTTGGCTTGTAGAGTTCTTGTATTTTAATTTTCATCTCCTGTTTTATAAGGCCCCAGCTATACTGTGATAACCATAATAACCTTTATGAATTGGTATAATTTCAGGTTTACGTTTAAAATATAATTTTGTTTAGAAAACACAAATTTAATGCTTACGCTTACCTTAAATATAACATACATTTACAATATAAATATTTGTTTACCCAAACACATTTACATTCCTTTCAATGTATTTTTGTGTATTTGTTTCCCGAAAATATTATGTACTTAAGCATTTGTGCTTATTACAGTAAACAAGGTGTTGAAAATGCCAGATATCCGCTGATTTATGAAAACAATCTTTTGTTTGACTATTATGTTATATTTGTTTTTTATTTTTTTTCAGGTTTAAATTTTTACGATTTCAAAAGAAGTAAACGCAAAAGATTTATGACAGCAATTTATTAAATGGAAAAATTTTTAAGTTAAAATAATAAAAAAAGATTTCTCATATTAAGGCAAATTGCTTAAAATTGTGACTTTTTAAAGTGAAGAAAAAATAAATAAAATAATTTAGAATATTCTGCAAAAATATTGTTAAATTAATTTTAATGTGTTATGTGCCATCAGATGAACTCAAAACTTTTTTCCGCTGAAAGTAATTTTGGTTATGTTCTTAATTAAGCATCCCTACAAGTTTAACCAAGTCACGTACGGGAATGCATTGGGCTAAAGACTTTATTGTATATGTTTGTGGGTGTATTTTTTGACGGATGATTTAGGAAGTTTTAATTTCAATGAAGAACTCTTAGGAATATAATTTCCTAAAACGTTAGAGACGACTATGAAGATTCCCCATTTGTTATCTGATTAATCAGTGTGGTTTACAGGCCAGGATTACATTTAGATAATTTTAAACATTTTTAATGATCCAGCCAGAAGAATATATAAGTAACTGTAGCAGCTAAATGAAGGCAGGCCGTATTGGCTCTTAAATTTTTTAAAAGCACGGATTGACCATAGAGATTTAAGGTTATTAATTGTAAAAACAGTCCACAGCTATCAACTGCAATTATTTTAATTCAGAGACAAAAATTGACATCACAGGGAACTCTAAGCTGTCCATAACCATATGGATTTCCTCTCCTCTAAAATACGTTAAAAACGTACTGCCAGTTTTGTCAAACAAAATTTAAGATGAACTTACTGACTAGGAGAATGTGAAGTTCGCGAATTTCCTTTAAAGTCCTGAAATAAAAAGAAAGTGTTTTATAAGGTCTTGATTTCTTGTGGTTCCGTCTGCCAAAACTTGGCGATACCCAACAGGTTGTGAGTGCTGCACTTAAACTTGTAACAGATAGAAACAGCCTTCGCCTAATAAAATTTTGTTTTCTAAGCATTAGAATTTACGGGTTGTTAATATCTATATATTATTTTGGGCCCAAGAGTGAAAGGATACACTCTCACCATCACCTTTGGAAGAAAAGCTCTTGAGACATAATTGTCATATTAGAAGAATCCAAGGACAAGCCTTCGTTAGCACTGTCGGTGTTTCTGGCATATAAGGCTGCTGACCTCCTGGACAGCGTATTTTAGAGGCTGGTTGGGTCACAAAAATGATGAAAATGGATTTTGCGCTCTGTTGAGGAGCAAGGAGGCCAAGTAGTCATATGAAAAGCTGAGGCTCTAACTTCTCCTTTAAAAATTTTTATGGATTTTCTTTTGAAGAAATCACAATTGATTCACAGGCCTTTTGCATATCTGCAGCGAGAGTCCTTAAATACTACCTTTTGAACTAAATTTTTTTAACCACTAAAGTTTATTAAGTGTTTTACTAAGCCAAATCTTTTTAATTGTCATATATTTTTTAATCTAATTTTTATATAAACTTGTTAAAATAAAGCCGTAAAAAGAGTTAGCAATGTATTAGAATAGTTGCCTTTGAAGTCAGCAAAAATAATAAAATTTAGCAAAATAATGTTTTGTTTTTGCTGGTTTCTTTGATAGGAGCTCTACCACCAAATTTCCCTGAGGGATGTTGAGTCAACAAAATGAAACAATAGACCAAAATAAATTTAACACAATCGTCTACTGACAGCGAGCAACACTGCCACATAGACAAACACATCCCCACAAACAAAATGGCAAAGTTCTTTGTGTGTGTTGAGCTTTTGTTATATCCTAAAGTAAGTTATAAAGAAATGCAACAAACTAATGTAAATAATAGAATAATATAAGCAAAAAACCAAAATTTGGTAACTAAAAACAAAAAAAAAAAAATAAAAGCTGTGTAAATAATTACCGTAGAATTTTTGTTGACTGACTCTAGAGATTGTTTTGTTAAACTGAATAAAGTTAATGTTGTAGTTGTACTTAATGTGGCCTGTTTAGTTTGACTTAACTTGCATTTGAACTACTTTAGGGGAAAAATTTTTTTCGAAAAAAATAAAAAAAATAAATTTTGCCTAAAAAAAAATAAAATTTGTTAACAAAGCAGGCAGCTGCGAAACACGAACAGTTGGAATAAAAGACAACAAAAACAGAAACAAAACAAAAAAAAAAATATCCCCCTAATTTGCAACAAATTTAATAAATGAAATTAAATGACAAGTTACATGACAGGAATTAACAGGCAAAATCTTAATTATTTAAGAGTTGTTTCTACCTTTTGTATAAGCTATATTTAGGGTTTGTTACGTTTTGTTTGTTTAACTGGGATTGGAAAAGGTTGGTAGTACTAAACAAATAAAACTGCTGAAAATTAAATCCAAAAAATTGAAGACAGGCACTAAAATATTTTCTTAGCATTTATTTTAAAATTTGTTTGTTGGAGATAAAAAGAAGCTGTTATTCCCGAAGAAATAGAACTTAAGGAAATATATATATGTTCAAAATTTAAAAAAATCTCAATGCAAGTACTGATAGTAACTACTTTTGTTATAGTAGAAATGATCCTTTGTTTTGTTGAACCCTCTAGTAGAGTAGGAAATTCTACTCTCTCTTATTCGGGCATCATATCCTTTCAAGCGCTTGGCATAGCGCTAGAAGTAAACATAATGTATAAAATGCATAAGTTCAATAATGAATGTCCTTCTGAGTTGCAGTTTGATTTAATTTGCAAGTAAAATGGTTTAAAGATGCATTTTTTGTGCCTTTCCTCGGGTTTGTGTATGTGGTGCAATAACTTGGGACCTGGGTTGTGGATATTTAAGCATTATTTTCTGCTGAGTTTGAGCTTAATCGTGAGAAGGCATGCATAACATAAATAAGTAGAGATATAAAGAAAAGTTGAGGCCAAAATAGAAAATAGGCTCCCTATTCTCCATTTGCTCTGGTTTCGTTAGTCTCAGTTCAAATATGTGAGACTCATGTCGAATATGTGAGAATAAATGTTAGTGAGAGGATAAGCTTTTAATTTCACCTTACTTAGTGAGAAACAGGTCAAAGTTCGATTTAAGAATTGTTGAATGAGTCCTTAAAATGGGAATGGCCTCACCTGGCGTACTTTCTACATTATATTGGACAGACTGTTTGTTACCTGTGTAAGTTACTGACCCGTTTATTACGAAACGGTTATTAATGACCATTACAAGAACAAGTCCTTGTTATTGCCAAGGGTTGCTATGTTGGAATTTATCTTAGAAGTTTTATACCGACGCTTTTAAGGGCTGGCCATGGATAGCATCACTTGATTTAGCAGAAGTACGTTATGGTACCACTTTAAAGGCCAAGAAAATCCCACTACTTTTTGCTCGTGATTGCATTACTATCTACTGTTTGATATATAGAAATGCTTGGCATGCCAAGTTGTTTCTAGGAGAGAAGCTTGTTAAGTGATGGGGGTGGGCTAAACAGACAGCTACAAGGACATGGTAGCGTAGGCTTATATGCCTGACATAACGTTCATACTTAATCACCCATTCTTTTGCTTTGCTCTAAGTATGAGATTTTACTTAAATGGTATGGCCCGCTCGAAGAATTTTTGCACCAGAAAAAGCTGTTCTTACGGAATGTGTCGACTATGATGATGTTGGTAATATGCTGGAGGTAGAAGTTGTTTTTGTTGTTGATATATTAAAAGACTATCAAACAAATTCTAAGTTGGTAGTATTTTTTCATCCATTTTCCAATAATATAAGAAACAGATTAAGCGCGGGATAGCCTTTATAAAGCTCACCGCAGTTTAAGTCCTGTCCACTGTCAGTGCCTGGTTAAAAGATGTGCACGTGGTGGTTAGATCTTACTGCCTTTATCGTTTACCCTGCTGCCTACCGCTTTGTTTATATTGTTGGTGTCCACGGTGCTGTTTTTGTCTTCCGAGAGAAATGTCCAGCTAAGGTAAGCGCTCAACGGATAGTCAAATGTCGATGTGAGAAATTTCGCCAGGCATCACCACGCCTAGGACAGACATGTTATTCAAAAAAGAGATTACTTATTGCTTAAAGTATGGCCAAATACGCCTTATATGGGCGCTTGAATATCGCAGGAGGATCGAAAATTAAAGGGCAAATAATTGAGAGATTAAAGTAAAAAAACAGCAAGTAGGCTTCATTACAAAACAGATAAGGTTAAAGAAATGCTTTAAAACAATCCACAGACAACTGTGAAACATTTAAAGCATTGGCAGAGGGACGAAAATTCAACAGATCCAATCAATTGGGTTATAACAAGGGAGATCCTTAAACTTGTAAAACCTGAACTGAGCAAGTCTGTAAGCTAGCTGAAGGAGAACTTAAATCAAAAAGTACACTTCCATTAAATTAAAGTGGAGGAGAACAGAAATAAGAAGAAATGCAGGGGCTACACCGAATCAACAGCACATCTCCTGTGTTACGGGCTAGCATTTGCACAGCACACAGTCCGATATTTTGTGCCTGATTTTATATCATATGTGACTCACATGAGAGTGGTAAAATAGGCAATGAATGTTAAGAGCAGTCGTTCGCGTCACGGAAAATTCTAAATTTCCTCTCCATTCCTTGGAGCAGACAACAAGCCAATCACTGGCTAAAATGTATGTCCTACGGGATTTTATTTTAAATCTTCATTTAGGAAAGGAAATATCTAGTTCAAATGAATATTTCAACTATTATTTAACTGTTATTTACAATAATTTATTTAAACATTTTTATTGCTACTAAAATATTTAACTAAAGCATAAAAAAATTACAAAACTTTTACAAAGTCTTAAAAAAAAATTTTTTTTTCTTTGTAAGCAAACAAAATCTAAAAGAAAATCACTATAAGTGAAAAAAAAGTCTCGGATCGATAATATTTTTATAACCCTTAAATATTTAAACTTTTGTTTTATCTTTTTATTCGTATCATTTATTATTATGCTAACCATGGCCTGAATACGTTTATTTTACACTAGAAATTTTCTTGTATTTTTCTCGTTTTTTCTTTAAATCTAAAAAAAGTAACAAAAACTAAACCATTAAACGAGCCTTTACAATGTTAGCTGTGTACTTGGCACTTAAACCAATTTAAAATTCTCTGTACAAACTGACCATACATTATAGCCCAACTGACATTTACTGCCTTGTAGTTTTTTTTCTCTTCTTTTTCCATTTTTTTATATTCTTTCTTGTTAAGCCTTTTTATTTTCTTTATTTATATGGTCTTTTCGGAGGGAGTTTATTTTTGGCAAACATTTCGTTAGCATATGTAAGTAAATCTAATTCACAAGTTTTATAGTTTTGAATGGTAGTGTCAGACCTTGATGTTGGTTGGTTGGTTTTTTCGGTTTTTTTCTTCAATTATTTTGTTCCTTTAGTTGCTATGCTTGTCGCCTTCAACTGGTTTTTTTGCAGCTTGTCCTAATTTAATTTATTGTTAACTTATACAAATTTTCGCCCACCACAGGAATATTGAAACTGGTCAATTATTACATATATTTTGTAAGAAAATAATGGTCAAGAAAATAATATTTTACAACAAATTTTTTTAAGTTTTCTGGAAAATGCTAGTCAAAGGGATTTAGTTTATAAAAACTTATATTTTTCTAGCTCTGAGATTTTTTGCATTTGATATTGAAGTTTATTATATTTGGGTCACATATGAAAACGTGACTACAAAAATGTAAATGAGATGATGTTTGAAGCAACTTTGTTAAATGCATGCAACCAATTTTGTTTTAAGGGCAAAAGTATATATTTACTTCACAATTTCTATAAAAGAAAAGCTATAAAATATTAAAGCTCAAGAGAATCAAATGAATGTTTTAAATGGCAAATGTATTAAAGAATATTAAAGGATAATTTCTTAAAATATTTAGTTTAAGAAACCATATTTTCTTATATTCCTTTAACGGCCTAAAATTTAAGATTTAAAGTTTATAAAGAAAACTATAATTTAAAAATTTTTTAAAACTAAAGCAAATTAAGCGTATTAAATTAGTAAAAAGCTCATATTTTCTCTAAAAATCTTTTGCAATTTTAAAATAATGTTATTTTGGAAAAGTTTGAGCGTACAGAAAATGGTTACTTTTCTCAAAATAGGAAATGAAAAAAATATTGCCACATAAATGTACAATTTATATGCCTTCATGTCTATATTATTTTGAAAGCAAAGTGGTGGAAAAGTTACTTTAACACCTAATGATATACCGGACAACATTAAGGTAAAACGCTTGGGCTTAGTTAAGTTGGATAACAAAAAGAGGATAAAGACGACATAAGCTTTCCATACATCTGCACTCAGATATCTCATCGGTTTATTGTTCATATCTTCAAAAAAAAAAACAATAAACCCAATTAAAATTTTATAGTTAACATTTTAAAACATGACTTACATTTTTAAAAATCTCGCTTTTTATTTCCCTGCAGTCCTTAACTCCAACATTCTCAGGTTCAGCAACACCTTGGTACTTAATTAACTCACGTTTGCCATATAGGCTTAATATATTACATTCTATTCTTTTACTCCTAACAGGATTTGAAATAATACCAATGTCTTAATTTGTCTATAATAGTCACACCCTGGTAGTCTTACAGCTCCATCCTTGTAGCACATTTCAAGGTCCAAACAAAACATCCAAATCAAAAGCAATTTTAAAAACCCGAAGTCTAACAAAATCCTACATTTTACTGTACATTTTTCAGTTACGGCTTAAAGCTGTTCAAGAGATCAATCATTTCCAGGTTCAGGGGTAGCTTAGGCTCTGTAACCAATAAGAGTTTTAGTTTTAACTGTATGATATCAAGTTATGATTTAGCTTTTGGGGCTTGGACCAAGCTTTTCTAAGAGAAAATCTGACTCAAGGCCTCATCCCCATACAAGCAAACTTGAGTAATTTTTTACCTCGAAACTCAACGTGGCCCTACTGCTAACGGTAAAATATTTAGTAGTGGCTTTGGTCACTATCCTCCGAGTAAGCTTTCTGAAGTCTCTTAGAACCTTAGGCCCTTAAACCAAAAATAAATCTAGTGTAATAATACAGTATTCAGGCTCAAATTTCCTAAATTACGAAGTACCTGAGACCTGCTTGTTTGAACTCCTGATTATATTATAGTAATCCATTGGTAGCCTAACAGTCCCATTCTCAATTCAAGTTAGCCCTTAACAATTTTTTCACTTACTATGCCAAACTTATCTCAAATTTAAAATAGTCCTAGCTCAAGCCATATAAAGTCCAATAATGACCCAAATCTCTGTCATCAGACCAAATCTTTCCCAGTTCACCTACGTTCGTTTTGCTACGGTACTAGTTTTCCCTAAACACACTCATTTGCCCTAAATTGGCCTAGTTATTGTTCAATATTTATTTTAGTAGCATTCAGACTAATTTCTCTCTTGAAGTCTTTTGAGTTAACCCCTAACCATAAAGCCAAAATTTCCCTCCTATTCTTCCAAGCAAGATTTTATATATTAAAGATATATGCTTTGACCATCCCACAACAGTGGCTTATTGGTCCCCGTTTAGGTTCTTTTTTCTTTTTAAATTTTAAGATTAAGATTTAAACAAACTCGTCGGCAATTTTATTGAACTGGAAGTTAGATTCAGCCTAATATTATGACTCTTTTATAATCCCTTTTCAACTTAGACGCA
This sequence comes from Melanophora roralis, assembly GCA_963583895.1. Lineage (NCBI taxonomy): Eukaryota > Metazoa > Arthropoda > Insecta > Diptera > Rhinophoridae > Melanophora > Melanophora roralis. The sequence continues at coordinate 105,044,894 of OY757188.1, read as the reverse complement.
CCGTGCCTTCAAGGGTTTAAGGTCCGCCGTTCTTTCATTAACACTTTCGGAACAAAGTGTATTCATCGGACAAGCAAGATAGCCATCAGATGTTTTCTACAACAATAATGTTGTCGGTTCTGGTGTATTAGTCTAGCTTGAACCCATAAGTAGAAATTTAACTTCCCTCATACAAAATATTATTAATAAGAAAACTTTTCTTAATACTTCAACCTTAAAAAAACAAGAAAAAAAAAACTAATTATGAAACTTTAACATCCTGTGGATAAAGTAATGAAATCTAAGTATTGGAAAATACAATTTTTCCAATCAAAAATCATCGTTCATAAAAAGAAGCCAACTGAAACTTTTGTAATAAAATTATCTTGTACAAAGAAGAAAAAAAAGGAAAGAAAAATATCATTGCAAAGTTGAAACTTCTGTCAAGTTGTACTTTTATAAAGAACAACCACAAACAAAGTTTATTCTTGTTATTTCCTTCTGTATCGTTCGTTCTTTTTTGCCATTTTGCACGAGATTTTTCTTTCAAGTACAATTGTGCATCTCCAAGCATATTTGTTAAGATTTAGAAAGAAAACGCGTGAATACTATCGCATAAGGCAACCTCAATATAATTCCAACAATTGTCAATAAAAAAAGTAAAACAAAAAAACTTGAAACATTTTGTTTGAAGCAGCTTTTTTTTATCTTAAGTTTGAATAAAAATCCGACAAACCTTGTGAGAAAAAAACCCACCTAAAACAAGCTGCACATAAAACCAGCGAAAATAAAAAGGAAAGTAAAAAAAAAAAATACTGATGACTAAAAGAAAAGAAATAAAAAAGTTTCAAAATGATAAATCACAGCAGCCAAACAACAAACGTTAGATAGAAAACTGGCAAAAGACTAAAAGTTTCAAATGCATCAGTTTAAGAGGAAAAGAAGAACCAACAAGCAAAACTTTAGTTAAAGTAGAACAAATTAAAAAATAAAACAAAGCAAAACTTCGTTTTAGTTAAGTTTAGTTATGTGGAAAAAAATGTTGCTGTTAAATATCAGCAGCATGAAATGCGATTTCAAATTAATTTTTTTTGTAAGAAGAAGAGCAATATGAAATGGATGAAAAAAACATTTGAAGTTTTGGGCGTAAATAAATGCCAACATCAGGTTTATCAACTACTTCTAACAAGACAGCTATTTTGCTGTTTTTTTATATAAAGAACCACAACCCACAAAATAAGCAAAAAGAAAAGGGCTAAACAGAAAAATTACCTGATGGATAACAAATTAAAAAATAAGGGCAGAATAGTTGCCAAATTATAAAACGTAAAATCATGTATAACTTAGAAGCAGATAAAAATCTTATGATTTAAGCTCTGTTCCCCGTCACTCAGGGAAGAATGTCAATATGTCGTGAAGCTAAAGTTCTTATTGGCTCAACAAGGAAAACCAAGGCTTGCTTTACTCAATGTTTTTTAAGTCGATTCACAACTTTCTCTGGTGCGGCCCTGTGCAGCCTTGAACTACTGATTCCCGTGAACATAACAGCTGATGTGAGTGGTGTGACCTATCCCATCAAAAAATGAGCACACATAACAGTATTAAATTTAATAACGAAAGGAAGCCTGAAAAAGTTCTATTTTTGGGGAAAAACCAATGAATTTAGCACGTGCTTGTCATATAGGGCGATGGTGATCCAAGGAACAAAAATTAAAAAATCTCTGATAATCTCTTTGTTATTAGTGATTATTTTTAAATAACTTTTTTATATAAGTCGTCGGCATCTTTAAGCATACTAAGATACTAAACAAAATACAGTTTAAAAAAATTAAGTTTGGAAATTTTTTGGTATTCAATCAAAATAGTATGGTTTTTGAACAACTACTAATTTTTTTGCTGTAATACTTTACACTACAGACGTAAGAGCCGAGGACGAATTGTCGCATCCGATTTTAAACGATATATAAAAATTCTCCATACTTAAAGCGTTGACAACTCAATCGGCCAAGTTAAATTTCAGTTCGAATCAAATACGATGCTTTGGCTCCTGAATTTAAAGCTCTCTTCATAAAAATATTTTACATTGTTAAGCAAACGAATTAAATCATCTTTTTTCAATCCTTTTAAAGGTTAAAGACCAAGGTAATGTCCATCGTAAGCATAGTGAGATGCATTTAAATGCATTAATTGCATAAGCTGGAACACGTTAAAAGAATGCACGCAGATACTTCAGATTAGGCATTAGAAAGTCTTTATAAAGACAAAGAAAATCGGGACTCTGTTGAAAATGCCAAGTCAAACTAGTCAAACTTAAAATCCCATATTAAGGATAGAAACGTATGCAGATCTTTTCCTTCAGTGTGTCTGGTGGCAGATTTATGCTTTCAAACTTAAATAAAAACGTAATCTTTGATTAGAAGTTTCATTAGGGGCATTGGACGACAGAATGAAAAGGCGGATTTCATTTTTAAAGATTATGTCGTCCAGATGTCTTACGTCGGGTTGAACACACTGTTCAAAAGGGAGCCTTGTGTAAACTTGGTTTAATAGAGCTGAACTCTCTCCTTTAAGGCCACAAGAGATTGAGGATTGTCTTTATAAATCCTTTTTTTGAGGTGACAAAAAAATCAATGGAAATTAGATCGAGCGTCCATGGTATGTCCCCAAAGTGACTGTTCAGTTTTTGGGGGAAATTCTCTTGAGTAAAATTTATCGAAGCTCTGGCTATGTGTGCAGTCGTCCCATCTTGTTAAAACCAAGTGCATAAAGAGTACGATAGAGGAGCTCGCGGGTTTAACAAAAAGAATTCCATAATCATGCGTCGATAATTTTCATTATTGCCATTAGTCGCCTGGCCTCGGGAATTTAAAAAAAATGGTCCAATTGTCCGGAGTGAAATTCTCCAGCATAGCTTCACAAAAATTTCCTAGTAGATCCAAGTAATTTTTTTAGTTCTTGAACGATTTAGATTTTAAGGTTTGGAACTTTAGATCATTTTTAAAATTTCATATATAATCGTTCTTGGAATTCCCAGTGAAGCTTCCTTTTTCCGCATTGAAAGTCGCGCACTTTAGCTTAAGCTGCTTTTAATTAGTTCAATGTTTTGGGGGGGTCCTTGGAAATCGACTGGGCCCTGGCCATGGGACATTCATAGCCGAAGCATTTACGCGGAATCTCTGCACCCACGAACAAATTAAATTTACACATGGTTCATCACGTAATCGCCAAATTCGGAACTTTGAACAAAATTGTTGACGAGCAATTACGTTAGAATCATTACTCCTAAAAAATGTCTTGACAGCGAACGCGCGATGATCACTGTGCCATTGTGACAGACAAACCAGCCAGACACCTTGTATGAATTAATAAGCAACTTCCTAGATGAAGACATTTCATAGTGACAGTATACCTTAATATAAAAATTTAATCTCCATCGGACTACTATAAGTTAAGAACTTGTCATTTGTAAGGTTTTATATTTGCTATTTACAAATTAATAACATTAAATCAAACTAAACATTTTTTAAATTCCGACAACTATCCATAAAATAAAAAAACTCTTTGGAACTTTAAGCTAAGATAACAGTTAATTTTCTTATTCAACAATTTTGTATATAAAACCATTTGGTAAAAAATACACATACACAAAAAACTAAAACATACATAGGCCTTTTAAACCTACACATATATACGTTACTACGTGAAGTCATGCATTTATGCATTAATTGTAGAGTTTTAATATCGCAAGTAGTGGGTAAAAGTTTTTCTGGAAGAGTTTTCATAGAAAATGCAATTATTATTCTAGTTTTTATTTTTTTTTTTTTTTTTGTAAAAAATTTTTATGACTTTTTTATTCTTACTAGAAATTAATATTTAAATTAAAATTTCAGTCCTTCCGGTTGAACCCAAATATTATTTTAAGCGACAAATTTTAAAATAATTAGGCATGGGGTGTATCAGAGTATTATAAAAATATAAATCGTGTGTATGACTTTGGCAATAAAAATAAAAATTGTAAAAGGTTAATATAGCCCTTTGTTGAAAAATTCCCAAGTTTATACCCAGAGTAAGCTTTACAGCGATACCCTTAATTTAGTAAAAACAGCCAGCATAAACACAAGCTCCATATATAAACAAGAAAGTTTTTTTTTGGCATTACAATACCATTTCAAAAAATAAAAATAAAAATAAAAATAAAAATAATAGAAAAAGGAAATGTACATAAAAAGCCGGAAGGAAAGTGCATTTCCTGCCAGAAAAAAATTTTAAGCACTTTGGATTTACTTTACTATGCAAACGACAGTTGTAGAGAGCCATTGGTCACTGCTGGAGGTATCAAATACACACAAAGCTATTTCATAATACTAATGCAGAAATGGATGTTTTTGTTTTAATAAATACAAGTGTATATATGTAAATAAGTATTTTTTTTTTCTGAGTAAATTTGTTAGTGTAAACATATGAACATATTTTAAAAAGAAATTTTATACACAGCCACACTAGATGTGCTTATGCTAAGCCAAGTGATTACATAAATATGTTGTTTAGGTTTATGTATTGAATACAAATACGTTTAATCTATAAGCAAATATATGCATGAATTTAAGTATAAATGAGAGAAAAACTAGTTCAAAAAAAATTAAGGCGAAACAGCAATTTAAAACAAAGAAAAAAAATTTAAATAAGAGAGAAGTTTAGTAAACCTTTAACATTGAAAAGTGGAAAATAAATTCTTTATTATTAAGTTATTGATAGAATGTCCATTCAATTGCATATTAATTATTTTTTGATTTTTTTCAGTTAAAAAAATTTTTTAGAATAAAGAAATTTGAAATAAGTTAACATAAGTCTGGTTTTTAAAAATGAAATCTGGAATTTTAAACCTTAAATTGTATTTTACCCACCCGTAATTCAAGGTACTTAGTACTTTTATTTTCCATTTTGAGTGAAGCTTAAACTGCTACTGACAGATTATTGAGTCAAATATATATTCTGTTCTTGCTTTTTTAAAATTTAATAAAGAAATTAAAATAATATCTAAAATATTAAGCAAAAATATTATTGCTCTTCTTAAAAATTTCTTTTGTGTTATGTTTCTGCCTTTGACGTCATTCAGTTTCATGTAGAAAAATCATTGAATTTTTTGCTGCGTTTTTTGGCTTTTTATCAAAAGCCAAAATTGTGTTAAAAGAAAAAGTGCAACTACGCCAACCAGCGTATAAACCAAGAAATGTTTTGTAATAATATGAATGAAAGAAAGAAGTTAGAAAAAATAAATTCACTTTTGTATTACAGAAATTTTTCTAGGACTTGGTTTTTCTGACATGAGGTTTTTTTTTACTTTTCTAAAAAATATTGAGAGGAAAATGCAACTTGATTATAAACTAGTTGTGTTAGAAAAATTCTAAAGAATAAAACGCAACGAATGCATTACCAACTAACAAAAGCTTAGTTAATGTTTAAGAATTTTTCAAGAACATTGCTTTCAAGAATATTTATACCTCAATATGTCTGTGTGTGTATTCGTTTATATACGCGCTTATGTATGAACATAAACACGTTAAATTTTTATGCGTGTGAAGGCACCATATAATAATTTATTCTTCTGTGTAAGCAAAATCTAATTTTTATAGCGACAAAAGACTTAAATAAAGAATTCTAGAGAAAATAAATTTTTTCCATGATTTTACTTCAAACTGGGAGACTTGTGTTGTCACATCTTAAATATTAGTGATGTAAATTTGCAAAATTTTTTTTATTAAAAGTTCAAAACCTAGATGAATTCCGCTGCATTATTACTGGGTTATTTTAAAAGATGTATGTTAAAAAAACACAGGCACGTTATGCACAAGAGCATTCGACGTCTTTTGCAACTTAAAAAAAAAACTTTACCTCTTCATTAGTTTTCAAATTTCAAAGCAATTAACCCGCTATTTAGTAAGTGCTGTTTATAATATCAACTGAAACAATGTAAAAAATGTAAGAAAAGTTCTATGAGAACAAAAACATAAAATTTGTTTAATGTTTTATAAAATTGTATTTAAAAATTTTTGATTTACAAAGTATAAAGCAAATATATATCAAAAATATGAATTCCACAAGCCGCCATAAATATAAAAAAGTGAGTTTTATACTTTAGTTGATTTTTGGTTTAAATCAGGGTCAATATAAAAAAAGTATACCAAAATTACAAAGGCCTTTCTCAATAATAGGATTAATAAGCTTTCGATTTTACTCTGCGATAACAGTTCCTAAGTTTTTATCTAAAAACGCTAAATTTAGAAAACAGCAAAGAGATGAAAGAATGTTTTTATAATACTTTATGTCTGCTTTTTACTTTCGATCTCAATCGGAGTCACTAGACCTTAGTTTTATATTTCAGGATATATATTTTGAAAAATGCCAAAAATACGCACCATTTTTTTTAAAGATTTGAATTTATTTTTTACCTTTATCTGGGTAATTAGTCATTATCTTTGGATTTTCGGACTCATAATCTCATTAAAGGCCCTCCCAAAAGTTCCAAAAATGTAATAAAATATATTTTGTTCAATTAGTAGCAATAACCCTTAAAAATATTTTTACTTGCATATTCCGTTTAAAATTCCAATGGCGTTTTGAATCTGTCGATCAAATTTTAATGTTCTATCTTTCTTATTAAGAAGTTACAAAAAATATCTTAAAAGAGCCAAAACATAATTTTCAAACATTTCCTTTCTTTAGGTTAAAAAATTTTAGAAAAATCTCAGACACCGGTAATTTTGTTGTCTTAGAATATTATAAGAGATAGTTTCATTTTTTCGTATTTGCTGTTTTTTAACCTCCTTCCCTCGAAATTTGAAAATCCTTACTTGATGGATCCTAACATCAGGAGGGCTGCCTGTTCTCACAATTCAAGGTTTAAAGCTTTAAGCATTTGGCCTGTAAGGAAATGAAGCGTTAGTTCTTGATATATGTTTATACTTTTATGAAAGAGTAGATTTTAATTTTAAATAAGAAATCTAAAATTTCATTAGCTTATGTATAGCTTTAATTAAGTTATTTTTTGTACTGAACTAAGTCATAACTAAACTACTCTCTTACCCAGAAAATAACACACCTTTAAGTAATTCAAATAACTAATACGAGTATATGAGTAAATACATTCTGTTATACAATGTTGCTCCAACCTTGTAATAGCACTAAAACAGAAACAAATAGTATTTCCTTAGTAACGTATTTTATAGCCAATAATCTTGATAAATTTTATGGCATCAGGATGCATTAGATTTTTAAATAGTTTTCCTTCATGTTTACCACAACCACCATATTTCATTTCTAATGGTGTTTTCTTAAGGTAAACAAACATCATATCAGTTTATAGTGCGAATAACCTTTATAATTCTTTATGGCATTCACACATGCATAAACACCTTAACAAACACATACTACAAAACTATACAATATGAATCATTGAAAGGGAGCAGAAAAACATAAAGATAAATCCATATAAATCAAGTTTAGTGAACACTTAACACGTGCATAAATTTTAATGTCTTTTATGTGAAATAAACGATTTATTTAACACATGATATTTTTGTATTTCTTGCTGCTGATACTTTTACTACATTTTCACTGGAACTGTTTGTTGTTATTGTTTTCAGTATTATTGCAGCTACAATTCAAACTACTAGTTTTCTTCTTTTGCAAGCAAAAATGTCAGAATAACAATTTAATCCATAAAATTTTTTTTCCACAGAAAATCTGTAGCGATCGTTTTTTTAAGAAACGTAACAAATGGCTGCGATGACAAATACTGCACTGAACAGGGTGGTTAAGTGCTAGTCACAAACGAATGTCAATAAACAATAAAAAATAGTGTTAAAAAAAAAAGTTAAAAAAAGTAAATTTCTGATGGGATTGAATTGTGAAGTGATGCAAAAAAGGAATTCAACGTATAATTTATGCGAACCCCAGATTTTCGCGTAATGGAAGTGTGTGTATTCTGGAGCTTATGGAAATTGCAAAAACTGTAAAAGAAAAACGAGTGAAAACATTAATCATATTACAAGCAAAGTAATGTGCATCCCCATAAATTGATTTTCTATAGAATATAAGGGCAGTACGATTTTCAATGATGTAAATAATACAAGGTTTTTAGACTTAATTCAAAATGTTAAAATTAATAATTTGGTAAAAAAAAATTTAAGCTTGACGGTTTTATTGTCTTCACTTCCCCAGCAATAAGATATGGGCTAAGGTATAAAATATTTGCTCTAACTGCATATATTCTTAAATTTTTCCATTACAATTTACTTCAGAAATACTTTTCTACCAAAATAACGGATGCCGAAACCCAAATCATCACCTATATAGCCATTTTAAATACACGTTGGACCAGTGAACAAACCTGTACAACAAATTCTTACATGGCAATAGTAACCCCTAACCGGATATAGCTATTAGGATTAAAACAAAAATAATACACGGAAAATCTGACTCCTCTCTACCCACCTTTATGTTGGCTATCACAGCAAAAAGCTCAAATGGCCATGTCCTAATTTATGGATATGGGCTTGAAATGGCTGGATGCTCTTTAAAGCAGCTGCATTGATCTAACTAGTAGAAAAGCTGGGTAAGTAAAATTCCTATATTACTGTGACTTAAGAGATGCGATGAGAATACCTTTAATCCTATAGAAACCATATGAGAAAAAAAACGACAGTTACAAGGCCGTCTTAAATAGCCCAAGTTATGCAAAGGTGTTCAAGGCCATGTCTAAATTTTCCATTTCCGCAAAGCTAATAAGGATACGAAAACCTCGGCGAAAGTTAAAAAAAAAATATTTTTGCATTGTTTTCCCACCAACGTAAGCTTAAGAAAGGTGACAGCCTGTCATTCAATATTTTGTGGGAGAAAATTGGGCGTGGCGTCACATGTGATCCAATGTTCTGATAGAATACACATCTTACTGCACTGAAGAAAAACAACCGGCCAAAATTGGTTTGGCAGTAAATGAGATAATGGTTTTAGGATAAAAGAATTTGTGAAATAAATGCAGGCAGTATAAAATTTCGACCCTTTTTGGGCAGAAAAATCTTACTCAACAAGACATTTAATTACGGACGGACGGATTGTCGAAAGGACAATGTTGATTCGACAACGGAGTTGGCCGATATACTAATTCGAAGATAATTTTTTTTGGCGCTATTGACATTCCAAAAAGCACACAAAAACATATTTATCGGAGCTTTTTAGGTCTTAACTTTTTTCAAAACTTTATTTTAATATATTTTCGCAAAAATTTTTTGCTAAAGCGTCACTTTTTAACTTGTTTCCTTACAGCAAGAAATATTGTTTTTGTAGGGCAAACTATACATTGTATTAAGTAAAAGATATGAAAATATCTGATGTTTGCAGATTTACTATAAAAAGAGTGAGAAGATTTAAGCACTGTTTTTTATTACTTTTAAATCCCCAGATTGAAAACAACAACATTGTTGAATTGACTTAAAAAAAAACAAACGAATTTATTTATGTGGGTTAAATCACAAAGACTAGGAATGAGTTTGCAAGTGATTGCTTTAACGAGACGAAATCGTTTTCTTAAATAATACTTTATGACTTTGTATGAAACGGAATATTAAATTTTAAATAAAAAGTTAAAATTTACAAAATGTTTATAGACTGTCACATCAAAATCTATATACATACATAGTTGAGTGTATTTATCGAAGAAGCCGCCAACCAGAATTCCAAAGTTATAAAGTTATAAATAAAAGTTGATATTTTTTTTTAATCAAAAAACAAAAACATTATTGGCAACAAAGAAACAGAAATTTGTTAAAGTTTTTGAAAGGAACCAAAAGGAAAAAGTAAAACTAAAAGAAATGACATGACATGAAATCGTAACACTGCATTGAATGGCAGAATGCAAAGAAGCGTAAATGCAATCAATGATTGATGCCACAAAGTAACTGAATCACACATGCACACCTTTAATACATACATACATATATGTAAGTATATTGAGCCAATCATAGACACACAGTTACATTCATGCCATATAAAGCAACATACTGTAGTTGCACACAACGCATAAAGAAAGTTGAATGTACAAAAGCTGTCAAATAAATTTAAGACATTGCACTATGGGAAACAGGTGACACATTTGGTTACGATAAAAATCTTTTTATGTATTATACGCACTTAAAAAAGCAGACAAAACTGTCGCTTTTAAGCAAAATTATATAGTTGTTAATAAAACTAAATATTTTTACTAAAAAAATTATAATAAATAATTAAATAAACAGATAGAAATAAATAAATATATAAAATGGTTTTACTTTAATAAAAATATTTTTAATATCACAAAATGAACTTTTAGCTGGTGTTCTGCTGCTCTTTTCTGGCTTCTCTTGTTTTATCCATAAATCTTACTAACTTGCATAAAGGTATACTGATGTTTAAAAAGTACCAAAAGAAACTTTAATAAAATTGTTTTATAAGTTTTTAACAATCATCCATATCCAACCTATTCATTTTACTTATATACAGAAATCATTGTTACCTAAAGATATTGTTAATACCCGAAAAGGAAACAGAGTAAAACTTTGATGAATTTTTACTATCAAAATCTCATAAATATTTATTTATTTTTTAAATATTTTATAATTTTTATAGAAAATGTGATTTGTCATCACAATGGCACAAAGTTGTAAATGGAAAATTGATATAAAAGTTACTTTAGCAGTGACAGCACTGCAAGAAAGACTTTAATTTGAATCTTTTGTTTTATGTGTGGAAATGCATTATTACATGACAGAGTTGTATATTGCTTATATGTATGCGTGTTATTTCAGAATAAAAATAAAAAATGTTTAACTCAAAGAATATCTGACGAAGATAAATGTGAATGAGTGGTTACTGCCTGGTTACGGTTTTCTGTCATTTGTGACCGTGATTTTTTGTTTTTTTTCTTAAAATCTTAATAAAATTAAATCTTTTTGCTGTTAAGGATTTAATTGATATTTTATTGTTGCCTTAACGTACATTAGTGTTTTATTGCGTCCTTAGTCGGGAAATACAAAGAAATATTTATTCATAGTTATATAAAAGGATATCGTTTTAAAATATATTTAAAGGGTAAGCCCCTGCAAAACACAATATTTTTCATAGAAATTATTGCTTTTAAAATTTAATAAGGGTTGCAGTGGCCTTCCGAAATAGGACTTTAATAGACCGATAGCAAATTATAGGCCTATAAATTCTAAAAACATGCTAGTTGTTGCTTAAGCTATACTTAAAACTTCAATAAAAGTTAAGAGCACAGGATTAAACAAATTCCTTCGTTAGTTTGGGCTTGTGTAAACTTTTTATTCTTCCGTACGTAGTAGCTTCTGAGCCGAATAAGGAATTTTTAATCCGTTATTTAGAAAAGTTTGTTCACTTTAATTTTTGGCTTATGTTTGAGTCACTCATTACCAAATATTTTTCTGACAGATTGTTTGTTAAAGTTCAGGGTACACTAATACAGGTAGTGTTAAGAAGCCAGCTGATTATGAATTCGCCTTGAAATTTTGTGAAACTGATTGTCAGATTTATTAATTTTGTTTGAGATTTAAAATTATTTTGACATTCACTTTATCAGACACAAAAAGGAAATGCCTGGGGCGAATTATTTAAATTTGGCTTGATGCTACATGTATCAGTGTACCCTGGTTAAAGTTTTAAAGTTGTTGCCCATCCGTACGAGTTTTCTGGTTTTAAAAAAAATTAACCCTAACAGATATAAACAAAGTCATGGCTAAATCCATACTCACTTTCCCTTAACCAAAATATTTGAATATAATTGATTGTTTTTAGTTTTATTTGAAAATATTAATTTTTTTATTAAACTAACTTAATTCCAAAAGCGACATAAAGCAGAAAAAAAATTAAATTTATTTTGTTGTTTATCATGCTCCAAAAGTTACAACATTAGTTGTAGGAAATTAAAAATTTAGCTCTCGAAATGCATTTCCTGTTTTGTTTTTTTGCATCGTGAAACTTGGTTGCTGTTACCAAAAATTAAACTTTTGCAAGTGTTTTGTTTTTGTGTGAACGTGTGTGTGTGTGTGTTTGCTGCCTCATGTAAAATTTAATTTAACACAAGTCGAATATCTCTTAAGAAGTTTTAACAACTTTTTTTAAGATTTTTTTTAATTTTTTGTTTTCTTTAAAGAGAAAAAAAATCAATTGCATTGTTGAATATGTATGTAGGCGCTCAAAAAACTTGTGTAGGTGTGCGTGCCTATAAAAGTCGTGTTGAAATTTTACAAAGTTTTTGCTTAGTTTTGTTTTACAATTTCATCGTCATCATTACCATTTCTGTTGTGTTTTTTTTGGTAACTGTTTAAATATTTCGTCTTGGCATTTTTTTTGTTACCGCAATTTACGCCTAAAGTATTTTAGCGAAAAACTATTTTTGCAAAACTTGAAAAACAGTGGGAAATTTGGAGGCTGTTAATGCTCTTGTGAATTCATTTTTAGTTAAGCATTATTAAATTAAAATATTGCAGTATTTTATATGTATTCTTTTTTGTATATTTAATTTAATTCTTCAAAAATGTTAATACCATTCTCAAACTGAGCTAAGGATCTATGGCTTAAGCAGTTTGATTATTATTTTTTTGCAAAGAAAATTACTCACTTCGGCAAGACACAAAGAAAGACGAATTATTTCATGCAAGAGCTTCAAGCGAAAACCATTATTTTTCTTTTAAAAGCCGGGAATTTTAGAGTTAGTTTTCTGTTATTTGGGCTTTTGTGTTACATTTTAAATGCGACAGAGAAAAGATTTTGGGTTCAGTTTTATTGCTTTGAGGAAAAGCAATTTTTGACTTTTAAGTTAATTAAAGCATTTAACAAGTCAGATTCCTATAGAGGAAAACCCCCTTCCAATTCTTAACAAAAAATATATTAAAAATAATAAGTTATAATTTGACGTTGCCAAAAAAAAAGATTTGACCAAATATAGGAATTGGAACAGCCTAACTTAATTAAACGCGACTGGTTCATTTATATACATAGTTCTCAGCCGAATCCTTTCTCTTGTTGATTTAGCTCTGCATTTAAATCTGGCTGGTTTTATCATGCACAGGTTATATCATCGTCTCACCAAGATCTGCGCTGTGGAAGGCCTAAGAATCATTTCCTAAGTCAATTAAAGAAGGTTTGTCTGTCCGGTTGGATGCCCATATATTTTTGTTTAATTTCAAAGTTATATTGATAAAATTTGGCACAAAAAATTTTTTTGGCATAGGGACGAGTTCTGTTATTTGTGGTGGTGACCGGTCTCTGTATGGCATAGCCCCCGTAAAAATGTCCTTCCGGAATAAGCATTTAGGGTTATAACTGGGAAAATATTTTTTGATCTTTATCTCAGGCTTATATCCCTAACTAGTGTATTACATATATCTACCAGTAGTCCATTTTTAATATAGCCCCCATACAAATGTTATCCCGGACATGCACTTCTGCGTTTTACGCCACTAAATATTAAATAGAGTTCTGTAATGAGCAATTCCAAAGCCACTTATTAAAAGCCGAAACCCCGTAGATTATATTAGACCTCATAAGCTTTAAGTAAATAATGTAAAATAAATTAATTAAAAAGAAATCAAACAATTAAATTTTGTGAAGATTACTCTAGTACTAACCGTGCTCCTATTGTATGCATTTAATCGAAATGTAAAGACGGTTGTAATTAATATAAAAGAAATTGTGCTTAAGAGTTTAATAGGACTGGGTATGTTTTTTTTGATTCACAAAATCATTTTATTGTTAAAATTAAGGACTAATGTCAAAAATCAAATGTAAATTAGCTTCCATAAACTTTGGAATTTTTTTTTATAAATCCTTTAACATTTTAAGTAACTTTGAGTAAGATTGAGTTCTGATGGAGATAATATAAAGTTCTTTTGAAAACGTTTAAAGAAAACTTGTCGTAAAACTAATAACATTAAAATAACAATTAATACTTTGAAATACTTTCGTAACATACTTTTCTTAGTACTTCTTAACTAGTTAAATTTTTGGTGAAATGAAAAAAAGTCTGAGAGCAAAAAATAGAAGTCTTTTAAAAGCATATTAATTGGTTCATAAAATTTTTAAAAGCACAGAACATAAAACGTCCAATTTTAGGGTTAATAGCCCATTAACAAAAATAACTCTTCACATTGCAAATATCTAACTTGCAGCTTAGCTATTGACATACAAATAAAATTTACTATTAATTTGCTTTATGTTTAAAACAAGTTTTAATTAGCCATGAAACATATGGTTTTTCTTAAGCAATTTAGAATTGGATGTTAACGATTTTTGCTTTAGACACTACCGTTCATACAGTTAGTTGTTAATTAAAAAAAAAAAAAGTTGGAAAAATTAATTCTTTACTTTACTTTGAAACATTCATACTTTTGTCTTAAAAAAATTTTTGACATTGGCTACAAGCACAAGTCTATTTGTAGTACCGTGCAAAAGATTTTTTAATTAAGTGACCGATTTGTTTTGAGATTAAATTTGTTAAAAAATTACATTTGATTTGAGAAACATTTTTATTCTTACTAAGCAAGTTATATGTATTTCCTATAAAACAAGTTTGTGGAACAGTTTGGAAAGAAATAATAATTGAGTCCGAAAATTTTTGTAGATAACTCACCAACTCCGTTTTAGAGGATACAACAATGTTTGAAGAGGTATTTTATTCAAAGATTCATAAGCGAATTAATTTTTCCTTCTGTTGCCTTCTTTGTCACCAATAAATACTTGATTTATTAAGAGTATAAACGTGATATATTGTACACACGTGTGAATATTCTTTTGTCTATTGTTTAACATTTAAAATGCGTTTAAACTTGTTTTTTTTAATACGACTATATGTTTTCTCATTCATTGTTGCTCCTGTTGTTATCTGTTTTACACATAAATTCGTGGCAACAACATTGTTGTCAATGTTTTAAAACTAAAATCCGTTGCTCAAGTACAAATAAAAAAATATTTTTAAAGAAATTCAAAGTTTTAAGTTTCTATTTTATTTTTGCTATTATTTTTCGCCTTGTTTCCGAGTTTTGGCTTCAGGAGTGTTTTATTATTTACCCCAGTATTTATCATTGCCACAAAGTTTGTTGCACTTAAGTTTCTGTTGTCTGTTGTTTTTACTAATACATGTTTTGTATATGGTTTTTGGTTATGTGTGTTTCTTAAAGTATGTTTTTGGGTGTGTATAATGAGTGTTATACACCCTTCAATGGATGTGTAGTTTAAGGTTGCTTTTAACAAACTTGTTAAGTTCTTTAGAATTGTAGTTTAGGTTTTTCCACAATCTCAAGTTTCATATTGTCTTTTTAGAGGATTTTGTGGGTTGTTGTTGATTTTTTTAATTTAAATTTTATTAAGCAGTTAAATTTTAGTGGCAAAAGGTTGAGTATTAATTTTTATTAATTTAACTTTTAGTTTACTTTCAAAGAATATTGCAAAGAATTTACCAAAAATTTAGATGACAGCCTCAGATCGGTTTTGCTTAACCATACTGCACTATTTATACGAAAAATTTTTAAACTATTGAAACTGCATTTTTAGTTTGCAATTATTATGCACATCTTGAATATAAATAACTAATAAGAGCCCAGCCACTTCTAGACGGTTTCCTTAATCTAAGTCGATTCCGGTAGTTTCACCTAAGGACAACAGTGTCCTTCCACTGTCCGGAAGGTTATAAGTTACTTCCAATCGATCAAAATTTGTATGTGTTTTCAGTTAATTTAAATATAGTATAAAACTTCATATTGAAAAAGTGGAACCTGCAGAACTTTCTGAAAGATTCTTTGTTTTGACGCCATTGAGTATTCGCTATTAAGGTAAAGATATGGCCTCCTAATTGTAATTCATGTTACCGAAATTATTTCAAAACCGAGAGAAAGTGCAGAAGTTTACAGATAAGAGAAAGCACAGTGACACAGATTAATTCGTGTAAACTTTTCATATTTATTTGACTTGCCTATGAAGTAGCAATCGAGGTGATTGCCAAAAAAATTTCATCAGGCGTTTCAAGCAAGCTTTTTATTGCGTAAAGTAAAACTTACTTGGTCACAACTTTGTTTATTTATATTTATTCTTTATTTCCCTACTTGAACAATGTGATGCGTAATGGGTTTAAATTTTTTTAGTATCTTCGTGAGTACTTATTAAAGCAGTATCGCTAGCAATTGTCGACGTGCGTATATGACTATTGGTTGACTTGTATGGTTTGTAAAGCAGAAACTTGTCCGAGAATATTTCATTAAAATACTACAGCCCTCACGGTTAAGCACAATTTAAGTGATTTCTCCTTTTGATAAAAAATTTTTATTCGGTTATATGAGACCTTAATGAAAACCGCAGAACAGTATTTTTCCCCCCAAAGGCTCTTTCAATAACCTGTACCAGCCTGTGGGCTGGTTCGAGGGCCATATGTTCTCGTTCAAATCCAAAAAGGTGACTAGAAATACATTTGTGTTATTCAATATCGTAGTCAGATTGATTTGAAATATTAACATTTCAATAGTTTTGATATAGTAGGTAAGAGACTTATGGGGATAAAAGTCGCCTGTTTGAAGAATCAGTAAAGGCTTAAAAATCATTTTTATCCAGACAACTTTGAGTATGGGCATGAAATCTTTAAGCCGTAATATTGAGTTGTAGTTATGTAAATTTGTATTGTTTTCTACGCAAGACCGCTTTGAAATCAACTTGTTGTAAATTTTAGCAATAACCCCTTTAATATCTAAAAATTGGAATTGGAAGGAGTGTTAAATGTAAATATTGAAATATTATTTAATAAATATTTTTAAATTTTCTAAAGGCGTATTTATGCACATTTATATATTAAAAATTTATAAAATATAGTTACTAAACGCAAATTTACTGTTGTCTTAACAAATGAAAAGCAAAACCAAGCTTAAGCTTAAAGTTAATCCACAAAGGTGGTTGGCGTAATACTAATGCGTCTGTAATACTTATGTAAAAGTGAAAGTCTAAAATCCACCTTTAAGAATACTGGTCGACGAAGAACCACTTTTTTAGTCGATTTAAACATGTAAGTCCGTTCCAAACTTTGTTTTTTTTTTTTTGATTAAACTACAGATCACATATATAAAAAAATTTTGATAAAATTTGGCAAAAATACATATTTTGGCAAGTATAAAAGTCTTCTTAAAATAAGCAACTGGCTCAAACATTTGTTAGTCACCTTATGCCATCAAAAGTTAAATAGAATTCTGTAATGAAGGACTCAAAATTTATTAATTATACTAACTCATTTGAAAGCGTTTTTAAATATAAAGTAGCCAACCAGATTCTACAAAAATTTAACCTTAACTGACTATATCTTCTGTACTAGGCGTTTATATAAAAATAATGTTATGTGCATACGGTGGTTCCTGATACATAAACTATGACGTCGGATATATAGTCGAATTTGAACGGTAATTTACCTGTAAACCCTTGAAAAATTTAAAAAAAAAAGATTTAATACTTTTGTATTCGTAATAAAATATTTTATACCAAATGATTCAATATCCAATTTTTAATGTTGAAATTATTAATCAATTTTTGACTTACTTTTTTTTTATCTATTTTTGATATTCGCTTTGTAGTGAAAAATTTATCTAAACTAGTACTGTCAAGTGTTTAATATTCTAAACAAACAAAACCAAAAGTTCTTCTAAAAACTCATTTTATTTAAATATAAAAGCAGGCAAGTTTTGTCATTGTCCAATTGTCCACACTTATTTAATTAAAAGCGTTTTATGTCAATGTCAAATATTGTATTTAACGGGATTAACTCTCATTGATGTCTTAACATTTTTATCTGTTTGTTTATCTAATTTGATTTTGTGTTGTTGTCACAAGCATAACCAAGCCCAATGTTATGCATATCTAATTGAAGTTTAACGTTTCGAGCCCTCTTATGTTTATTTTTGTGTGCGGTTGAGTATGAATATTTTATTTTTTTCTTTCTTTTGAAATAATTTATTTAAAATTTAAGTAAAAAACTTCTTTTCAGATAAACCATTGAATTTTTCTGACTTATGGTCAAGTAATGGTTATAAACAAATTAATTTTCATGATAAATATATATTTCTTCTTTAAATTTTAATAATTGAAATCAACTGAGGAAATTATAAGTTTTCCAATTGGGGCTTATTTAAGAAAAATGAGATTGATATATCAAAAATATTTAATTAAATGTTTTTTTATCGTTTATGTGAGTTTTTTTTTGCTGCTTGAATAAAAAAATCTTTGAAAATCTACATAGAGAATGATTTAGATATTATTTTATAAAAAGATATATTTTAATATTTAGCTTCGTTTTTTTTTGTCAAAACTTATTTATCTTACATAATATGTGCTTAATTTTTTAAAGCCAAACTAGTATTTTTTAATTGGCACTAGTGCTGCTAATTGTTTAATATATGCTGGACCATCTGTTTTCTTAAACACACATCATATACATACACACTTTGATGTCACTGTAACACACATGCATTTTAGCTGCGATAAAGGACAAAAACTAATAAATGCTTAAAACATGACACTTTATTATTTTAAATATCAATTAAGTTAACCCAAACATTAATCACTTATTAACACATTTTAAAAGCCAACATGCAAAGTGTTCATAATAATAAATTATGTGTTTTAAAAAAATATTTATTATATTTTACCCTCTTGGCTGGTACCCCTTGAATAAGTAATTTTTTAAACTCAAGCACAGTTTAAAAAATTGAAATACATTTAATAATTTTTAAACTAAAATATATACGAAATTAAAAGTAATTAAAAAAAATACGTTTTTTCGTTAACAAATTATTGAATTTTTAATAATTTATTTTTGTTATTGATTGCTACAATAGAAAAGCAAAAATATTAACTAACATTGAAGAAACTTATTTAAATTAAATTTTTTTATAATTTCATATTATTAAAATTATTGTTCTACTAATGCACCTTTAACATCAAATTATATAGTTCTAATGGAAAATGATTTTAGAGCTAATGGCTCTTTTTTACAATATGTGTTTTATAAATAATGCAATAAATTAAAATAAAAATTTTTTATTAAAAATACAAAAAATATAAAAATATAAAATAATAAAAAAGGATTAAGTCATCAAAATAACTGTGAAAAGCTTAACTATAAAAATGTGTTTCCAGCTAGTGAGGACTCTTTAATTATAACGAAATAGCAGCAAACCTCAAAAATCAAAAATTCCGTGCTGATTAAACTATTTGGCTCTAATTTTTATTATCTTAAACATCAGAAATTTTTAACTTAAAAAAATCATAAAAAGTGATCCATTCATAACGCACAATTATAATTGTAAGCCACACCTTATCACCAAGTTTTTTGTCCAACTTACTTTGATATTTCTTTGTTTTAGTGCTTTTGTCAAACTCAACTATACCTGAGCGCGTTAAGGTGATTTTACGAAAAAAGACGTACCCAAGTGAGTTTCATGCACATCGCGATTTAGGAAATCATTCTTGCTGGGCGAAATAGAGTGGTGGGAGAGCCGCCTGCCTTGTCTCGCCACCGTGTTTAGCAATGGGGTACCTAAACATACCTGATGCAAATTTTTAAAAAGCGTAATACTTTACACGCGTACAGGGGTAGTTGAACAGACAGAGAATTGTCGTGAGCAGTGGACCCGTTAACAAGCAGAATTGCCACTTTTGAGAAAATGAGAATTTATGAGTTATTATTGAAAAGCCGATGCACTTATAAAGAAGACTGTTTGGTGCGGTTAGTAACTGGGCTGCGTCCTCGGGCCGTACTTCATCGAAAATGAGGTCGGCAAATAGTTACCAGAGTTTAAGTCTACTAGCGCTAGTTGAAAACGAATTTTTTGAAGTAAAAATATGATGATATGAACGTAAAACACATATGCTTTCAGCACCATGGTGCAACCACTTTCAATAGAAATTTAATGGTCACGCTATCGTTTTCATTGAAAATATGATATGGCCGCCACGATCATGCTATCTGACACCACTGGATTCTATACTCTAAGGAAAAGAAAAGAAATGTACGTCAATAAGCCAAGTAAAATTCGAAAGCTAAATGAAGAGATAATTAGGCATATTAAGGACATTGAACTTCAATTGAAGTAAGCAGTTAATAAATATTTTATTTATCACATAATTGTCATAAATTTTTCTTTCAAAATTCAAAATATTAGAATATTTCTCTGGCCATCTTTATTTTAAAAATAAACATGGTTTTCAAACGTGGTGTATTTTTAAACGTCTAATAGTAAACATGCACTACAAGAAGACAATTTCTGTTCCCTAGGGAATTGTAGAAGGTGTGATCCTAACAAATTGCTAATTAAAGAACATTTTTTTTTGTATATGAACAACCCAAACTCATATGTACCAATTAGTTTATTATTTTTTTCAGTACTTATTTTTTACCAACTCTTACATCAAAAATGTATGTATTACTTAAAAAATACTTCTTTACTTCTTTCGTAAGCCATTGACATAAGACCAGAAATTATGATATTTTCTATGTACGTAAAACAGCAAACACTTTTCCATACTTAACAACCTTTTGTGGTTTTAATTTGCCAAAAACTCTTACAAAATTAACACTCAGGGTTTCTTCATGTTTAGAAGTAAAACTTTAATTAATTTCCTTCGTTCATTAGTTTTTGTTATAAAAATTTTATTTTGCTACTTAATAATAGTTCTTCCCCTAAGTAGTTTAAAGTTCATTGATTCATTTAGATAATCTTACAAGAAGAAAACACCGCCAGCTAGATAAAAACGACAACATAAACTTAAAAACTTAACATCTAATATTACAACTATTTGCTTGTTTGTCTTTCTCTTCATAAATTTTCAAATACTTTTTTTATTGTTTATCAGTCTGCTACTTCCGCGAAAAAAACTTTTTCAGCTGATTGTTTGCATTTTTGTTTGTTTTCTTATGTTTGTTATACAAAATTCCAGAAAATTTAGCTGTTAATTGAGTTGCCTCGTAAAATATATATAAAAACTCTTCACTTAATTTTGGTTAAAAGTTTATAAATTTTTAGGTGATTGTGTTTTAGATAAATGTATTAATTTTAGTTCTGCAACAACAATAGTTATGCAATATTTTTTCTTTAAAAAAAAAAATTGTTTTAAAACTGTTACCAAACTGCCACAAAAAATGGGTGCTAATAGATAGATATTAGTTGATTAAATTGTTTTTGTGGAAGTTTTGAGGTTTTTGAATAAAAATAAATAAATGTATTAAATATTTGACTCAATTTAAGAAAGCCTACAAGGGTATTTGCAATGTTTTTTGGCTTTAGAAAAAAAGGACATGATTTGCAAACATTTTTTTAATTAAAGGCAATAGCTATAACTTTTGAACAAAATTTTTTTTTTCGCAATTGAAATACATTAATAGTTACACAACAATTTTTTAATATTTTTTTTTAAATAATATTTAGTGCTAATTTTTAAAAATGTCCTTTTGAAATTTATTTTAAATTTTCTCTGAATAAAGTTTTTTTTTTTTTTTTTTTTTTTTGTTTTAACATATATTTTATTATTGAATCTTCGCTTAAGCGAACTAACAATAAGTATTCAAATCTTAAAACTAAATAATTAATACTAGTCCAGTCAGTACCAGACTAAAATTTAAGTTTTCACAATAAAGATGGCTAATTTCAAAAATTTCATCTAAGAGCAATAGTATCCCTTCTTTTTAGGCGGGTGTGCC
The DNA here is from genome assembly GCA_963583895.1 of Melanophora roralis. Classification (NCBI taxonomy): domain Eukaryota; kingdom Metazoa; phylum Arthropoda; class Insecta; order Diptera; family Rhinophoridae; genus Melanophora; species Melanophora roralis. The sequence continues at coordinate 105,023,140 of OY757188.1, read as the reverse complement.
CACTATGTTGCAGGATGCTTCGAGCGAGCGGATTTGGATGTGTTTCCAGCTTATTTAAATACTTGTCCACATAGTTTAGGATTTCGCTTTTTACTAGTGGAACTTCTAGATCCTTGTGGATGTTGCTGTTTTTAATATACCAAGGAGCACCAGTTATCATTCTCAGAATTTTGTTTTGACGACGTTGTATTTTTTCTATGTTGGAGGAGGAAGCAGTGCCCCATAATTGTATACCGTAGCACCAAATTGGTTTTAAAATCGAGTTGTAGATTAGAAGTTTACAATCCAGACGTAGCACAGAGTTTCTACCAATTAGCCAGTGGGTTTGAGCAGCTTTAAGTTTTATTTGAGTCAGCTTCGCATCAATGTGATGCTTCCATGTGAGGCGGCGGTCTAGGTGAATACCAAGATATTTTGTCTCAGTTCGTTGAGGCACGATGTGGTTGTTAATAGTGATTGGGGAGCACGTTTCTTTACGTAAAGTAAAAGTTACGTGAGTGCATTTTTGTTCATTTATCTTTATTCCCCATAACTTTGCCCATTTCTCAATTTGGGTTACGTGTTGTTGCAGTTGGTTCGAAGCCTCTTTAGGGTCTTTATGAATACTAAGGAAAGCAGTATCATCAGCAAATGTCGACGTGTGTGTAAAACTATTGGTTGGCATATCTGCTGTGTAGAGCAAGTACAGAACTGGACCTAGTATACTCCCTTGAGGTACACCAGCCCCTATTGGTTGAGAAGAACTTGTTTGGTTTCCCTCTTTGATCATAAATTGTCGACCGGTTATGTAATTTTTTAATAGGTTGAAAATATTAGCTGGAAGGTTTAGCTTTAGTTTGTTTAAAAGGCCTTCGTGCCATACTTTATCGAAAGCTTGAGAGACATCAATGAAGAGCGCGGAGCAGTACTTCTTTTCCTCAAAGGTTTTTCTTATAACCTGCACCAGTCTGTGAGTTTGTTCGATTGTGCTATGTTGACTTCTAAAGCCAAATTGGTGATCTGGAATGCAGTTGTTTTCATTCAGGATCGGAGTCAGCTTGTTCTTAAGCAATTTTTCGAATAGTTTTGACATTGTGGGTAACAAACTTATAGGCCTATAAGACTCTACTTTCGAAGGATCTTTGCCAGGCTTAGGAATCATCTTTACTAAGGCCACTTTCCATATAGGCGGGAAATGTTCAAGCCGAATTATCGCGTTAAAAATAAAAAGAATTATCCTTTTAGCCGTGAAAGGTAGCTCAAGGAGCATTTTGTTGCTGATTTTATCAACGCCTGGAGCTTTTTTACTATTTAGGTTAGCGATAGCCTCTACAACATCTGTAAATCGGAAACGTATTTCTAAAGGACGTCTGGCAACAACAGGCGGTAATTCCCTTACGTCTGTGCATGTATTAGGGGTGAACACGTTTTTTAAATGATTTGCAAACAGATCGCATTTTTCTTCGTCATTTCTGGCCCAGGATCCTCTCAGACTACGCAGTGGTGGTTTTGCAATAACAGGTCTTTTAAGACGCTTGGCTGATCGCCATAGGGAATAATTTGTCTGAGCAGTCGCGTCTAGACCTTCCAGGTACTCTTTCAGTGATGCTATTCTGTGAACCTCCAGCAAGCTTTTTAGTTGGGTTGTACATTCTTTCAGCTTAGCTTTAAGTTGGGGTGATCTATGCTTTTGCCAATCTCTTCGGGCTCTCCTTTTTTCAAATAAAAGCTTTCTCACATCGTCAGAAAAAATTTTGTTGTACCTAGCCTGACGGTAGGTAGAAGACGCATGTTCAACGGCTTTTTGAATGTTTTCATTTAGGACGCTCAGACAATCATCGATGTCTCCGGGAGTTTTTAGCGGTTGGTTCTCCGAGCAGTGGGCGCTAATGTATTTTTTATATTTCAACCAATTTATCCTTTTAGATAAGAAAAAATCACTAGTTGCTATTTGATGAGGACTGCAAATAGTGATTATTGTGGGTGAGTGGTCAGACGATAAATCCAAGGAGGCTTGAGCCTCAAAAAGCTCCGAGGAGATACCTTTTGCTACGCCAAAATCGATTACGTCTGGAATTTTATTGTGGTCCGTTGGCCAGTAGGTTGGTTGTCCAGTTGAAATAACATAAAGTCCCATTTCAGACACGGCATCATACAACACACGACCTCTGGGACTAATTAGTCGGGAGCCCCAGTACGTGTGCTTGGCGTTATAGTCTCCAGCAGCTATGAAGCGGGGACCTAGAGATTTGTAAAAACTGTTGTACTGATCCTTCGTTATGGAGAATCTCGGTGGACAATAAACTGATGAAATAAGTAAGTTATTGAAAAACTCATTAATGCAGACGTTTGTTGCTTGCATATAACATTCAGATAGGCCACCCAACCATTGGTGCTTAATTCTTGATTTGATTAATATAGCAGAGCCTCCACAGGATCTATCCCTGGGATCTTTTGAGTCATAAAAATTGTATCCACTAATTTTAAAAGTGCTCCTAGATGTCATATGAGTCTCGGAAATCAGCATGACGTCAATTTTATGGTGTATTAAAAAATATTCGAGCTCGTTTTTGTGTTGGCGGATGCCGTTTGCGTTCCAGAAACAAACCCTGAGGCAGTTCATGGTCTTTTAAGCATGGCCTGCAGAAGAGCAGACTGCATTTTCTGCATCTCCTGCATCATGCCGGCCATTTGCGCCATTATCTGCGTAAATTGTTGGGCCATATTGTCAATTACAGCTTCCAGGCGGCTAAAATTGGGACCGATTGGTTCATTTGTTGGCAATTCTTGTGGAGCTGTAGGCTGATTAGGCTTACTTGTGTTGGTCTGATTAGGCTTACTTGTATTGGGCTGATTAGACTTTAATGCATTAGCATAAGAAATATGACTTGCTGTTGGCTGTGCTAAAGGGGGCATAGTAACACTTGGTGCATTTAACTGCTGGGTAGGGGGAGAAACTATTTTAGGCTTAGATGAGCGCTTAACTAGATCAAAAACCGGGCAACCTCTATAGTTGGCAGTGTGGTTTCCACCGCAATTGCTGCATTTCTTCACCCTAGGATCATCTTTTTGTTTGTCGCATTTGGTCGTAGAATGCAGGTCCCCACACACAACGCAAACAGAAGGCAACTTACAATAAGTTCTGGTGTGGCCATACTCTTGGCAGTTTAAACACTGTACGGGTCCAGATCTCTTATGTGGCGCTTCAACAATAATTCTACGATGCAAAATATATTTTAAATCGTAAACTGGGTGGGTTTCACCTTTCTTCAGTTTTAAATCCCCAGGCTCAAGCTCCACTCGGAATAGTGGTTGCGGATGCCTTTCTCTGTTTCTCATGTTCGATACGGATTTAACTTTGAAGCCTTTGCTGCACAAACTGGCCTTAATCTCTTCCGGGTCAACGTTAGAGTCAATACCTTTTATAACTACCTGAAGGCCTTTTGCGTTTTTAAGTTGGTAAGTATAAAAGTTTTTCTTAATTTTTTCGAACTCCGAAACCGTGATGCGGTAAGCGTTTTCGTGATTTACCTGAATTTTTGTTTCATAAATGCTGCCACGTTTTATGTTAGACACATAAAAGCTATTTTCACCTATTAAACCAACTAAAAACCTAATAAGATCGTTGGAGTTTCTTTCTCTCAAATATATTGGAGGAGGCTTAGATGAATTCTTTTCAACAACAGGGGTATCGTTCTCCTCTTGCAATATGGCGAAACGATTCTGCGATGAAGTAGGCTTTTCTTCATCTTTTGAAAATTTTGCTGGCTTGGTAACCTCTGCAGATTTCGGGCTTCTACCCCTTTTAAGAACTGTAATATAGCGGTCCATCCCTACCTGGACCTTTGGAGCTTCTGTAGAAAGTGGGCTGGGACCGCCTTTAGCAAATGATAAGTTTGGTACCTCGGTATTTTTTTTATAATTTTTGAAAAGGGATTGGGCTAAAATTGTCCCTTGTTCAGCACACTTATTTAAATTAGGCACACTTGCACTTAAATTGTCTTTGTTTATTTTTAGTTTTGCGTTCAAATAGTTTTTGTTATATTCAGGGTCTCTGATGTTTTCATTGCTAATGCTTGAGCTTAACACAATGTAAGCATTTCGGCTTTCAGGCCCACTGTCACTACGATTACTGTTACTCATTAACAGTTCGCTTTTTTTATTTATTATTAAGTTTGTTGTTTTTCTTTTCTCACTATTCTGTGTATATATGTATGTATATTAATAAATTCGTTAACCACTTATTACTAATACACCTATTACAAATATTACACTCGCGTAGACACGTCCGTACACTACGAGATTAAGAATGCAACTTCTGAATAAAGTAACTTTAACGATTGTGGCTTTAGGCAGTTAGCAGCTAGTTTTAATTAAATCCGATGCTCCGTGATTTGCTTAATTAAAAGATATAATAGAAAAAATTACTTGCGTTAAATAAGGATAAAAAAGCATACAAATTTTATTAAAAATTCATGGTGTAAATAAGTAAATAAATATGAAATTATTTTTAAAAACTTTACTGGCATGTCAGGCTTAAAAATAGTGGCTTTTCGTATTAATGGCTTAACTGGGATTTCTCTTTTAATTTATATTCTTTTTTTAACTGTTAGTTATATATTTATTGGTATTTTAACTGTCATATCTAAGACTCTCCGTATGATGCTATTCTATGAAACTTTTACGAATTTCTTTAACATTAATTTAATTTGAGGCGACTTCTAGTCAGGCAAAAGGTGCAAAAAGGATGTGAAGTGGCTTTTTTATATATTTATTAAGGTTAATAATGTAGTCATTGATAGCCTTCAGAGATTTTATTTATATATTTTGCGACTAGTGGGTTCTTATATTTTTTTTGTTTAAGCCAACTTATACTTTACTATAAGAGAAACACTTTTAATAACGAGATGAAGAAGACCGCAAGTGGTGGTAATTTAAGGTAAGTTGTCTAAAAACAGACTCAATAAGGCCTGAGCTTGAAAAGATCCGAAAATATATCTTTTATTATACTAAACTAAAAATTTCTTAAAGTTAGCCAATAATTTTTTTGTCCAGTTAAATTTACTTTCAACAAATACAACATGTGACCCCCACGGTAATGTGTAGGCAGAAAAAAATAAAATGTCATTTGGATTTAACATATCAATTTTAAAACATAATCGCTTCAGGAGAATAAAAGGTTATACAAGGATCCTACGCTAAGCAATTGTAAATTTCAATAAATTTGAAACAAAGTTTAAAGGAGAGATTTATGATATAAGTCGTTTATTTGTGTAAAAAAATGGTGGAAAAAAAAATAAATACTAAATCATGGGAGGCGAATGTCCTTAATATATAGTGTCATAAGTCATACATATTTGTTTAAATCAATAAAATCTCTTGCCACACTTGCGCTTGCTAATTAATCGCAAAGATTTTCAACCTAAGAAATTCCTTTCAAAAAAATATCCAACGGGATTAAAGCGGATGAGCATTATGGCTACTTCATACAGGAAGACACCTCCTTTTAATCATTTGTCCATAATGTGTTATATAAAATGAGGTATGTAAAAATGCAGCAAAGTCTTATTTAAATAATATGTAGACGGTTTACAAGTTATTCACGCAAGGCATATATGTGTGCAAGTGCATGTTCCAATTATAACACCATTATAAAAGTTATTGCAAAGGGTGACTTATTTAAAATGATTTAGACCCTTTTAGGTTAAAACTTATTATTAGTTTCACCACAGTTTTTAGTATTTTATTTGTTACTTGTGTAAAAAAATCTGGCTTATGTCGCTAAAAATTATTTCAATATATGAATTTTCCCAAAATATAGTACCAATTTTTACGCAAATTTTTTGCTTATTTGCATTTTCTGTTACGTGACCCCTATGCATAAGTAAGTGTGTCTGCATCTGCCTAATTTAAATTCTTTTCAGGTACATTTAACATAAACGATATCAAAAAAATTATAGTACTTTTTGTTGCTAAGTTTAAGCTAAACAAACCTTATTATTACTTCCTATGTTGCTGCTTTGGCAGAATCCTTCTATTAACAGGGTTTTTTAACCAGTACAGCATTGCATAAGTGACCCATTAGGATTTTGACAGGAATTTCATTTCAAACTGTATGTGCATATTTTGTAAATTATATCTCTATTGCTCTATGTTCCTCTTTCTTTCATTGTTTTATGCAAAACAGGTAAGTGTATTATGTTAGTACATTAAAGTCTAAACTAAACCACAAAAGTGACCATTTGTTTTATGGAAACCTAATTACAACCACATTATAAACTCCAGCGTAATTTCATATGCGCGTTGGGAAACTGTAATAAAATATGAAATACGCCAACTACTATTTAACTGGCACACAATGATATGAATGGCTAATTTTAATTTGTTTTTTTGTTATTTTCTTTAGTTTAAAATACAAAATTGTGCTTAAGGATGGAATTTAAATTTTGAAGAAATTTAAAGCCCCAATAACAAAGCGAAAAAATAAGTTATTATTTGTTGTATCTTATGTTTTTCCTAATAAAATAGCACGATTCTTTTAAAGCAGTATTTAAGTAAAGCTGGTGAAACTAATTAGAATTGGTATTAAAAAAGTGGTTTTTAAAATCATAGTTAGTGGTGGAAAAAAGTTTTGTTACAATATGAAACTTTCCTCCTAATAGAAATTTTAGAGAAAATATTGAATTAGCATAAATTAAAAAATTAATTTAAATAAATATGTCTCTTTGATCGCTAAAATAATTTAAGTTTTTGTTCAAACATAAGCTCGAGAAATACCTGGAAACTTCATGAAAGAGAAGTGAAAATTACTAAAATTTAAATTTATTAAATTTTGGCCATAGGGCAACTTTTATAAATGAGAGGATTAAAGTTAAATATAAAAAAATGTATTCGAGGAAAATAATTTATTAATGCAAAGTATTTGTTTAACAGCTTATATTGCTAGCAAACAAAATTATTTTTATTTATCTTTTTCTTTTGTTAAGTTGCTTTAATTTATTTCCTTATTTATAAAAAATCTGAACAAAAACCGAAAACGCCTGACTACTTCTTTTTTCTTTCTGCTTCATTTCAAAAGAAACAATTATTTAATTGAAACTCTACCTTAAGCATTTTTGTTTTTTATATAAATAGTAAACCTCTGGGCGAAGTGGTCTTTAACGCCACCTTCTTTTGTAAAAAGAGAAAAGAAATTAACCTTAAGTTTTAGATTTTGATAAGCAACAACAATGGCGGTAAAACGTAAGTCAAACAAGCAAATACTTTATAGCAGAAACGAAGACAAGAATGGAAAAATAAAAAAAGAAAAATAAAGAGTCCTTGAACCATTAATAATTACCGCCTCCATTATGTTGAGATTTTTTTTTTGTATTTTAACATTTTTTAAGATAAATTATGGCATTTTTTTCTTTAAGTTTTTTTTTTTCTTTGCAATTTGTAACAGTAACAAAACATATTTTCATTTAATTTTTCTTTTTTTTTTTTGTTAGTCTTTACTATGTAGTTCTCTAGTTACAGTTTACGACACTTTAGTGCAAGTTCAGCATAAAACTTAAGACCATAATTTTCCGCGTTCTATATTTTTTCCTTTTTATACTCAGTCTTAAGTTTTGTTACAACAATAAAGTTTAAGAAAATAAAGGGAGAAACACGAGAATGGACATAATTTGTCCTTCTACTGCTGATAGTTAATATGAGTTATAGGAATTCTAAAAGCAAGACAAATGTTTTAAAGTATTTAAGTTTTAGAATCGCATATTAGCAACCAAATTAGGACACACTTTTTGTTTTCTTTATATTTTAAGTATGTTGTTGTATTACGATAATTACATTGGCTTACAAAAAATGTAAGGTGCTAAACAAAAGAAGAGCAGTGGAAAATTTCTAAATTAATAAATCATTTCGGTAATCCTAAACTATTTTACACAAAAAACCCTTAAAGCTATTTTTGTATTCAGTACGAAAACAAAATTTAATACCAAATTTTAATACGGTGCGTATAATGGATATTTTGTGTTATATTGCTCATACGCATGATATTCAATTATTAGCAAAATAATGACCATATTTTATTGGAACGAAATTATCACAGATGTGTTTATTAGGCATGCTAAGTATGTGTCTGTTTTGGATGAATGAATGACTATTAAAATTCTATCTTTCTAAAAAAACAATTTCTAATATTTTACTATCGTTTTTTTCCTCCTTTCCTTTTTTATAAATTTAGTTTCTCCTAAAAATATAATTCATATGTAGACATAAATATTTTCAAGATGTTAAAATTTTTATAAGTCCAGTTGTTGCTTGGATCGATTTATGAATTCTATTAATATATTATCCCAAGCCAACTGCTCAAAAATTGTACGGGCATTAGAAGAGTTGATTCAGAACTGTTATTCCCAGATGATATTGCGAAGCTGTTGTAAGCAGTTTGCTATTAAGTTTGTTGTTTCCACAATATTGATTTGCGATCCTATTAGATACGCATATATGTATTGGATTCCTACAGAAAGACTAGCCCACAAACCATATATTGGTTAAGTCGTTTGCTGGGTTAAGCTAAACGTCTATATTGGGTACCAGAAAATCACTATCATGGTGCCATTTTTTGTTACTGCATCACTATCCTTGCCTTATATACAAGGCTCTCATTTCTTTTAAATGAAAAACTTCGATTTTTTTTTTATGATTATGTTTATCTTAATTTTAGGAATTTTATTGTAAAGTTGAGAAGATGATCTCACCCAAATGGGCACCATTACAATTGATTTCTATACGGACTCGTTTTATGCCCTTTTTCATCATTTTGGCGAGAACTTCGAGTGACAGATTCTTGCAACCATGTTAAATATTGTTCTTGAGGGTTTTCAGGGTTTCGGGACTATTAAAACCACATGGCCTGCAGTCCTTAAGTCGTTCGATCCAAGCAGAAAAACGCAGCTAACCTGGTCCTGTACCGCAAACCATCGACTGCTGTCGTTTGACCAGCGGCATCCATAAAAAAATTGGGGCGATGACTCCTCCATCGTAAACAGAATAACATGCAGGCAGTTTGATTCTGTGTAATGGCTCCTTTTGCATCACTCGTAGACTTTCAGTGCCCCAGAAATGATAGTTTTGCTTGTTCACCTACGCGCTGATGCGGAAATGAGCTTTATTGTTCATTAAGATTGTGGTCGAAAAATCGTCCACTTTGGGCATTTGGGCGATCAACAGGCAGCAGCTGATACACGGACTGGACTCTTTTAAAAAACATGTGCAGGTTTTTAACAAAAATTTCATCAAAGGACCAGCTGATGGCTTATTGAGAGGTAGCGTCTCGTGTCCCATACCCTTCAAGCTTGGTGGTCAAATGTCGCATTGCTGGCACAGTCGGTGCCGGACAACCGGGAAATCAGCCACGGAATTCGAGCTGCACCAACACCATAAACAAATTGTAATTCAAAGAAATATACACGATTATCCCGCGTTCTTGGGGAATGTATCGCTCCATGGCTTATTTACTTGTATTCTACATCTGTCTAGTTTACAAATGTCAAAACAGATTTTTGAACATTGGCCACCATTTGCAAAAATAAGAGCATCTTCTAATAGGGTGATTTTTTTTTGGCCCACCTTGTATAACTCATTAAAAAACAAGTTTTTCGAAAATGCATTCTACTCGGCTAGTAATGGTAAAAACTTATTTTTATAATAAAAGTTTTACTTTCTTAACTAACGCTAATAGAGTGAAAACTCAAAATATATTAATTTTCTTATTTGCAAAAATGAGTCTAAATAAAAATTAAATTGTCTTAAGAGCATTTTTTTTGGGAAGCACATGTATTCATACACAAAAAAAAATAATTCAAATATTGAAAAATATCTCAAAAATTCAAATAAACGGTAAACTGCACTTGTTGTTAAACCGGCTTAAAACAAGGGTGCAAATTAAATCAAAATTCCTTTTTACAAAGTAAAAAAAACGGATACAGGATTTGTTTATTGCTGTTAAAATTGGCAGGGCTGTTTCAGCATTGTCTTCTGGCTATTTAGTTGTTTCAAGGTTCATTAAAAATCTTAAGGACTGTAACAAACTTTTAACGTCATAACTTACAGAAATGTCACCCCAGTGTCCTTTTGTACCTTTTCAAAACTTCCCTCTTTAAGGTCTATGCCTTAAAGTCATCCATTTAGTTTATGGCCCGGAAATATCATCGAACACAAAAGCAC